>JARHVA010000171.1:457500-502500 GCA_037957365.1 Torreya grandis | reverse complement strand
GAGATAAGGGGGATGGAATCCACCCATTTAGTAAAATACTCAATGGAGGTAATGATAAACCCATGATGTTGTATGATTTAGGATTGATTTGACCTATAAGATCAAGCTCCCATTGGGAGAACAGCCAAAATTCTTGAGCTACCTATAATGTTTGGATAGGGACATGGGATAAGTTAGTGTGCTACTAACACTTAACACATTTATTAATGTACTCATAACAGTATTGATTTAAAATGGGCCAATAATATCCCAACCATAAGATTCTTTTAGTGATGGTGCAGCCACCAAAATGTCCTCCACATAACCCATCATGAGCTTCTTTGATAGTGAGGGTAGCTTCATGATATTAGAGATGATGAATAAGGATTTCATCAAAACCATGCTTATAAAGGACACCCCCTAGTATGAAAAAATGGGTGACATGATGCTATAAATCTTGCTTGCCATTTCTAGATAGATAATTAAATATCTATGTATACAAGAGATCTAATGGATTTCCTCCACACTATGGATGGATGGAAGGTCAGTTTTGGTAAAAGAAGGTAAATTAATCCTATGAATGAGGATAAACAAATAAAACTCCTGAGATGAGGATGGGATAAAAGAGGCTAAGGAAGGCATAGTTTCTACAAACTTATTAGTTGATCAAGGAATGGTTTGGATAGCATAATGCTCAAAGGTGGCTAGAAACTAATCAACTAATGTCTTATACTTATAAATAGTATCATTCTTACAATGATATATTCCCTTAATTTGATTAACCATAAGGTGGGAATCACCATAGATATTGAGCGTTTGATACCCAAAGGCAAGGTGGTTTAGAAACCTATGATTAAGGCCTCATAATCTACCATATTATTAGTATAGTCAAAATTGATTTTAAATGATAGAGGGATAGGTGTCCCACAAGAAGAATTAGGATAATTTTGGCTCTCCATCACATTTATGTTTTTATCCATCAAAGAAAAGAGTAATTTGATATTACACATCTGGTTGAGACATGAAGGTTATAGATTTGTTTGGAAATTCATAGTTAATAGATTGATTATCAGAAAGAAACACCTCAATAAGATGATCAATAATGATTTGACCTTTAACTTAATTTTAATGGATAAAATACAGATCAAATTATGCCAAAATCATAATCCATTTATCCATTCATTGATTTTGGTAAGGCTTGGAGTGTATTAACTTCAAGGGATCAATGTTCATGATGATGTAGTATATATGATTGAGAAAATAATGTCATAGATTAATAGTAATGAAGACCAAATATACGCAAAATTTTTTAGTATGGGAATAACTCATCTCATATTCAACAATTGTATGACTAATATAGTACACTGCCTACTCTTTGTGATGCTCATCATGATGGGCCAACACAACTCTAAGGGCATGGTCAGTAGTAGAAATATACAATAAGAATAGTTATCCTTAATTCAAAGGAGTGAGAATTAATGGTGAAATAAGGTAGCTCTTAAGAGCTTTAAAATCCTCCTAATAACCAAAATCCCACTAAAATGGATATCCTTCCTTAGAAGGTGATGGAATGGTTGACAGTGATTAGATAACTAGGAGATAAACTAATAGATAGATTGCAATTTACCTTACAAAATATGAAGCTGATTAAGATTAGATGGGGGTGGAATTTATATAATGGTTTTGATTTTTTTAGGTTTAAATTCTATCCCATGGATAGATATAATAAATCTTAGGATCCTACCTATCAATGCTCCAAAAATTCATTTCTTGGAATTTAAATGGATGTAAAATTAGATTAAGTGGGAAAAAATAACCTTTAGGATGAAAAGGTGATGTTTTTGTAACTTTAAATTATTGAGGAGGTCATCAACATAATCCTGCGTAATATTATAGATAATATCATGGAAAATGTAAGTGTATCTTACATTCTTCAGGCTAAAAGGCATAATGTGGTAGTATAAAGTCTCCTAGGGAGTAATAAATGAAGTTCTATGTTGGTATTCTCATGTGATAAGGATATGATTATATCTAGAAAAACCATCTATTAGCAATAACATTTCATGGCTAGCAATTAAATCTACTAACTAGTCAATATTAGGGAAAGAGAAATCATCTTTTAGACAATTGAGATTAACGTCTCAAAAGTCAATACAAAGGTGCAGTCACCTGATAGGATTCATTATAAGGATGATGTTAGATACACATTGAGGGTAATCAATGGGTTAGATCAAGTTAACATATAGGAAGTGTTGTAACTCTTATTTGAACAAGAGTGCAATATGAGGATGCATTTTTTGGAGCTTCTACTTGATAGGTTTGGCTTTAAGGAATGTAACAATTTTGTGGATGATGATTGTAAGATTGATACCAGGCATATCACTATAGGACTAAAAAATGCTTCACTATGTTTCATTAAGAACATAGTGAAATCTTAGTATTCTTGGGGATCTAAGTATTTACTTACTTTAACCATGCATGAAGTCTCTAAGGACCCTATTTTAACATCAATAGTGGATATATGCAAGAGACTATAGGTTTTTGATGGAAGGTATTTACATATATGATATTTATAGATGCCCAAATGAGTTAAGATGGACTCATCATCCTGGCACTGAAGAACAGGGATGGTGAGAGAATCCTACCCTATCATGTTTGGGTAGGATAAAGGAATGGTTTGGACCTCTCCATCATTATTATAGATTAGAGGATCTATAGTAATTGAATTGAATATAACAAAAATTTGAAGGAATGGATATGATGTTATTAGTCAAAGAATGGGTATTGGATGGTGAAGATGGTGTATCCTTTTTAGGGATGAGAGGGAGGTAATATTCAAGGATGATTTGGGATTTTTTATGAAGCTAAGGCTATGTTTTTCATGGGGATTTATAAAATCCCCCAATGTAACCTCATGCAGGCCCTGTTCATAATGTCCCATGTTGAAAACTTTTTAAGTGCATCATTGTAGGTATGTCTCTACAAAGTGGGGTTTATTGAGAAATAAAAAGTTTGATGTAAATGGTTTAGCCTAAGTTTGGTTAGAAGGGCCTGAAGAAGGTTGGTCAATCCCCCCATAAATTAGATTGGTGTGGAATAATAGTGGTCTAAAGGGAAAATTTCCCCCCAAATTTGGACAATAATGTAGTTGTTTATCAGGGCATCCATATTCTTGTGAAGTAAAGAGAGTATTAAGTGTCAGTATCTAGTACTCTTCAATTGAAAGATACTAAAATGTAGAATCAATAGACTTCTTACCAAGTCTTGATACATGGATTTTTGTGCTAGTGGATTCTTCATTGGATGAGGATGTGGTATTAATTTGCAATGTAATTAGGAACTCATTAGGTCAAAAGGTAAGGTTGCAAGTTTTGAAGGGATAGGGGTCAGCTAGGACACTATGGATTTTTACCTCGTGCTTAAATTTAGTGTACCAATGCAATGTAGATGGGATGTAGCATATAACATGTATCCAAAGATGTCTTAGGAGAATGTTATATTAAAATTCTCCTTCAAGAACATAAAATAATTTTGGGGGAACCCATGTGCCTACTTGAATGTGAAGTACCACCTTTCCTAATCAGGGGCAATGGTATCATTGAAGTCTTTTAAAATGGTAGGTGATTGGGCTACCACTATCTCAAGAAGTTGTAGTTGTTTAAATGCATAAAAATAAATTATGTTTATATTAATTTCATTACCTATCATGACTCTTTTGACTTTAGTTTGATCTATCTAGGCAGTGATAAACAATGCAGGATCTAGATCATTTGGATGTAAGGTTGGTATTTCCAAATAATGAAATATTATAGATAATGGTTTTTGAAGCAATGAAATCAAATCCATCAAAGTTTAAGGCTCATTAGATTTTATCTATTTGGCCCGTAAGCCTTATATCATGGCCTCACTATGTTGTAGAGAATTCTAGACAAGTTTGTACAGGGACATCTTGACTAGAAGTTGATGTAATTGCTTTAGAAAAAATATCTATGAGTTCTAAAGAATTATTATTTTTCACCTTTCCTAAAATAAATACTTTAGGTTTAGTGGTAGGTGTTGTCAAAATATTTACGATAGGATCCATTTCTTTGGCAATGTTCACTTTAGCTTTTTCATGATTATGGGTCTTATGACCCTAGGCTTGAGATCATATGGCTATATGAATAACATATATCTAGAATAGAGGGGGATATGTTGTGTTCTTAGAGTCATCCACATATAGAAGGAGAGATTGGTGATGGGATCTATCATAAGGTTTATCCTCCTTTATAGTTTGTTCTACTACTATGGGTGATGTGTTATTTCTTGAGGTGGATGTAATGTTAGGGGGATGGTTAGGATTTGATTGTTCTGTTAAGATTTCATCTTCATCTTATAGATTTCATATTTTGACCTTTATAGCATTACAACTTTCTATTTCATGACCTTTCATTCAATGGTATGCACATATTCTATTTTCTCTATACCATGATGGTTTTTGAAAATGAGGATTGATAGGTTTTATAGGTGGTAGTGTGATGAGGGAGGTTAGGATAAGTTGATTGAGGATCTTAAAATAATATCCCTTCAATGGGTCTTGACTCAAATTTTCCATTTTCCAGGGCATCGATGGGGAATAGGTACATAACCTTGAACCTTGGCCTCTTGATCTAGCTAATTGAATGGCCCTTACTATAGGTATTTTGTGTTCAGGGTAAGATTTTATACCTAAAACCTATGGATAATAAGGTTTTAATGGGTTATTGATTATCATGACCATAGTGGGAATATTTCATTGTGATGGCACATGTGTTTTAGTGGACTCTATAATGTTAGTTTTTAGTTTAGTTGAAGGATGGTGTCCTAATATAGATGATTTTATCTTAATAGGGGTAGTGGTGCTTTTCCTTTTTGCATTTGCTCAGGGGTTATGGGGATGTCCTCTTTATGGATTTTAATCCCAATAGAAGGATGTTGTATAGATTTTCCCCTTGGGGCTTTGAGATTTTTATTTCTAATATCTATGGCTTTTCCCTTGTTCTCTCTATAATTTAATACCTCCTTTGAAATGGGGGGAATTGATCTTGAGTTAGTTTGAGGTAATATAATAGTTTCCTTAGGGAGTAGTAGTCTAGAGGGAATAGGTATGTGAGATATGGGTATTGAAATAATATGAGGAAAAGTATGTGAGTCTTGTGGAATGTCTAAGTAAACCTTATCTTTAATAAGATTTTCCTATTTTAGTTCTTGAGTGGTTTTAGGTATGGATTCTTAAAATGGATCCAAAACAATGATATTTGACAAATTAGAGGGAATTTTTTGGATGTCTTCACTTAGTTTAGATGGTTTAAAGTGTCTCTCATGAGGAGATCAGGGATAAGAGCATCATCATATTATTTAGGTATAATTTGGTCATAGATTGTGTTAATTAGGTGAGTCTTGTGTGTTGATGTGGATCTTGATTTAGATTGCACAAAATTTGATATGAAAGAATGATCAGGGAATAAATGCCTAAATATATCTATAGATTCATTTATGGGTGGATTAGGATTATCTAGTTGAAATTCCCCCTAATCTATAATATTTTTTACTAATCCCTTGATATAATGAAAATCCAATAACATCATGGCCTATTATGTGATGAAAATTATAGAATCCATTTTCCCTAAACCATCTAGGTTTAGGACAAGACTGATCGAGAGGTCTTACTAAAGGGAGCTCTATGAGAGAGGCCTTTAAGAGTTTATCTAAAAAAGATGCACATGATTCTCATAAAGGGGCATATTATCATAGGAGAAAGTGTGTCAATGGATTATAAGATTGGGTCTATGAGAATGGAGGGCTTAGATTGGTTTTTAATTTATGGTAGTGTTGACTTTACAACTATAGCATTGGCAGCTCCTTTGGTTTTATTGTTGTTGTTATTATTAGTCCCTTTAGAGGGCTCAAATTTATAGTTTTCATTTTATGATTTAACCTTCCATTATTTTAGAGATATAATATAAATCTTATGGGCCTTTGAAAATGCCTCATCAAAGTTTTTAAATGATTGTACCTATAATGTTGATGAGATGTGTTTAGTACACACTCTTATGAATAAACCAATCAACTTAGGTTACGGTAGAAAAAAGGTGAGTTGATTGATTATACTTTTCCATCTAGACATAAATTAAGTGATAGATTCATCATTAAAATATCAAATGGCATAAAGGTTAGTAATAATAACTTTTCTTATTATATTAATAGAAAACTATTCTAGGAATATTTGAGTTAGTTGCCCAAATAAGAAGAGGGAATGTTATGGGATTGAGTTATACCAATCTAGGGCAGGTCTAGCTAAAAACATAGGGAAATTCCTAAGAAGAAGCACATCATCCAATGGGGAGATCAATGATACTGGATATGTCATGTACTAAGCCAAGTAGAATCATCTACAAGCAAAAAACCATGTGCAAATAACAATAATCTATAAAGGATTGCAAACATAGATTTAGAATTAAGGTCTCAGAGTTTGTAAATTAAACATATCAGATTGATGTCAATCTTGATAGGATTGGTGCTGATATAGAATGAATCAGTGTCGATTCTCTTTATGACTAATTTTAATAAAATAGAGAGTAGATGAGATAGATTTGATAACATAGGTTGCTAAATAGATACAGAGGGTGATAATGATATTTAATGATTAAACAAATGGATAATATAATAATAATTATAAGATAATGATAAAATGAAATATGATAACTTACCTTCAATTAATCTAGGAGAAGAATGAAATTCTTCCACACACTGAGGTAGTTTCTTAGACTTCATAGATGATATGATTTGAACATAACAAAAATCTAGTAGAGTGTCATTAGGAACATCAAAAAATATCCAAGAATTCTAATGGTAATTCAAATCTCTAATTTTATAGGTTTGGAATGCAAAGTCAAGTTGAGTATTTATGGATCAATGTTGATCCAGATAATCAACATCAATCATAGGTAAATTGGTGTTGATTCACCCAAATTGGTACCTTTATTTCAATGGTGGGTAGGAATGGCTTGGATATGGGTGGAGTTATTAGGAACATCTCCACATGGGGGTATATTCCTAAGTTATAAATGGATTTAGGAGATTAGGAGGGGTAAAAAGGTAAAAGTAAAGGCCATTTATCAAGTTAGTAAATGGTAAATAAACTAAACCTTTGGATAATATTTATTTAGGAGATTAAATAAATAGGACCTATGACACTTAATTAATCATCTCTAAGGTATGAAATTATAGTGTCTACATATACCTTAGTTGATATTTTCTCGATTATCCACAAGGTGTCTAATAATGGTGGATTAATAAGAGGTACATAACCTTCAAGTTTTGATTCAATATTATATGAGATATGAATGACATGGGCATCATAATTGAAGTCATGTGTTTTTTCTAATATCTTTTGGTAATATTTTACATCTAGATCTCATGATTGGGCTTGGGCCATGATGTAATTATCATCACAAGTGTGATAAATAGTGTATGTATCTATTTCCATAGGATAATAAGTGGTTGAAACACTTGAGTTTCTCAATTTTTGAGGAGACATGGTTAAAGGGCCTTGAAATAGTTTGGCCACTCCATATTCATTACATGTGAAGTCATTTTTTGTATAAAAAGCTTCATATACATATCATGGAGGGGGAGTATTAATAGTATCATAAATTAAATGAATGGGGTGATAACATGTAATTAAATAAGGGGAAGCCATTCCACATATAAGGAGGTAGTCTAGTGCTATTTCAACTATTTTTTAATTCATTTCATTCATCATCATTTCAATCAGTGAGAGTAACATGTAAATCAAGATTCATACTAACAAATTCAAGTAAAGGTGGATTATTGATGTGTTGAATAGTTGGAATGTGATATTGAAATTTAGTATTTGGTGTTATAATTATAGATACTAAGAGGAAGGGTGAATCAATGCCATTAAAATAATCATTTGATTTCACTTATAATTCCTAAAGCATTTATTCAAATGCATACATCAACCAATGCATAAACAAGCATCCACATAAGCATACAACATATGAACACAAGAGATATGTGGGAAACCCTTAGTAGGAATAACACCAAATAAAACATATCTTAAAATATAGACCTATAAGAAATGAATAAATATTTAGTGAGGCAATAACCACACAAGGAGAACCAACCCCTCACTAGTCAAGCACCAACTTAACTAATCCTTTAGTAAGCACCAACTTGCAAGGAGGCACCAACCACCTAGGTAACTCAACACAAACTCAGCCACCTAGAACCTCTAATCACCTTTGGACACCTATTTCTCACTCAACTAAATATGATCACCTTCTTTTTCCTTTCACGCTCTTTTATCTCTCTCAAACAACCTATTAGGCCTCTTCACTCAACTTGCCCTCTTTTCGACAGATTTAGGTCATATAACCTTTATCATCATCTATATAATCACTATTATAACTTCATGGAATATTCAAAATATCTATTTTATGGTATTAATTCCTTCTACTATTTTTCAAACCTCTATTTCATTCGTTCATTCCCTCAATATTCTAACTAGTCAATAATCTTTAAGCATACCAAAATTAACTCAAAGGGAACTATAATCAGCATGTGAAGTATAGAACATTTAAACTCAGTGATCTTGTTCTTGAAGAAAACAAAAAAAATACCATGGCTAAGAAAAAACATAAAGGGAAATTCAAACCAAACTAGATAGGGTCTTTCATCATCACTATAGATTATGGATTAGGAGCATATAGGATTGCCACACTAGATGATGATGAACTTCCAGATCTAATGAATATTATTCATCTCAAGCAGTACTATGCTTGAATGCTAAGGTGTATTGTCTATAAGGACCATTTTAGTTATACCATTTTTTATCACTATTCTTCTTTGTACACATACTGCCCTTATTCATCCTCTTTCCCATATTTACTTTTTATTATAGACATATTGACCCAGTGTGTTCTAAATCCTAGCCCATTTAACCTTAGTTTTTTCATTCATTATGCAGTTTTAGCATCAAGGTATCTGATCAGTTCATTAGTTAATTCAATTATTTTAGATAGGAATCATATCTTGGGATAGTGTGATAAACATTTTGGCAGTTGCATCCTTCATTTGTTACTCCTTTCTTACCACTAGTCTTGCTACTAATTATAACCACCTTTGGCCAAATTAGTATCATTGATATATGCCATTGTGTCCTATGTTATAACTGATTATAGGAAAACTAGGGATAATATTAAGCCTTGACATAACAACTTTCCACTTCTTATGCCATACTATGTCTTTTTACCAATTATGCTTGTTTTGTTTGAATTGGCTACTGCACTTGTCAAATTCCTCCACTGTAAGGGTGAAACAATAGTGACTTGAGGTCCTATTCTGGGACTATGTCGGAAACATTCAATACTTATTGAGGTCATCTCAATAACCCTTTTCTAAATGCTCTTGCCATTTTATGAGTAATCTAAGTTTGAATTCTCTTGACATTTTACGAGCAACCTAAGCCACACTCTCACCATTTTATGAGCAACCTAAGTTTGAACGCTCTCGCTATTTTGTGAGCAACCTAAGTTTAAACACTCTTTCCATTTTGTGAGCAACCTCAATTTGAACATTCTCACCATTTTTTGATCTTGAACCATTTAGTGTCTCATCATTCTTGATTGAGTTGAGATACTCCAAACAATTCGAAAAACTTTTAAAAAATTGTTATAAAATAACAAAAACATTGACCACTTCTTTGACTTAAGGATTCTAGGAACCCATACTAAGTTATAAGCAAATAACATGTCATTTAGTTTCCCATCCTTTTTGGCCTTTTTCTCTCATGTACTTGTTCAAGATCATTCCCATTCTTCTATCACATTTATTTTATTTGCTTTCATCAGTTATTGCATTCTTCTCATTCCCTGGGAGAACTATATTTAGCCTAAATTTTTTTATTAGATATTACATCCATGGAACTATGTAGGCAATGCCCACTTGCCTAGTGCATATGGAGATAGCTTGTCCACCCCTTCCTTTTCTTTTATTCCCCCATTTAGTTCATATGTTAAGTTGTCACCTAATTTTTAAGGGAAATGTTCATAGGATTTTTTTATTCCATTGTTTATTTTTTTGTTTCTAATTTTTTTGTTTGTTTATTTGTCTACTTGTTTGTTTGATTTCAACACTATTGCCTTAATTCATTTTATGTGTGTTCATTGGGTGATTCCTTACCCACACTTACACTTAAATCCATCCCTATTCATATGTTTACATTGTCATCATGGTTTTTATCATTAGTACATTGTTTTCTATTGAGTATTAGATTATGGGAGTTAGTCCTTATGCATATTTTGGCCAAGTATTTATGGTGTTCTATCATGAAGCCTACTATCACATGCTATAACAAACCTCAGATTCAAAAATTCTATTTAGAAATGGTAGCATCTCTTTGGCACTGACATCCTGATTCCACTCCTAATCATATCCCAAATAGAGTAATTGACCATGAAAGAATTTCAACCTTTATTAGTTCAGATGAGCATCTCCCTACTAGTAGGTTCTTCCAATTCATCATTACCCTCTATGTTAAGTTATCATCATCCTCAACCAAGTTTATCATGTTTTCCATAATTAGGGTCCAATGATTATAACCACCTATGGGAAAATCATTGCACATCATCCCACCTACATTTCTCAATGATTATAAATACCTTTAGGCAAATCATTGTATTGTCACCACTTTACTTTTACTGCCTATACAGGGGCATGTTATTGTCTTGTTTGTTTGTCCTAATTGGGGTAGCTCCATCTTCTTAATGATTATAACCACCTTTGGGTAAATCATTATGTTATCATACCACATTACCACTATCAGGGTACAATGCTTATAACCACTTTTGGACAAACCATTATGCACCATCCCACTTGCATTCTCAATAATTTTGACTACTTTTTCAATATCATTATGTTTTCATCCCATCATCTTTCCTTTCTATGGCCCCCTCATTTTTCTTCTTTTTTTTTAAGGACCATTCACTGACCCACTTGTGCCAACCATTCCCTCAAGGGAGCATCATACAGTTAGTATATCATCATTATAATTGTAGGCATGCAAGACCTTTTGATTCTTTGAGAAGATGTTACTATGCTTATATCTTGCAATGCCTTCCCAAATAGGGGCAAACTATAGACACCTAAAATTGGCCATCAATAACCTCCAATTAGACTTTTGGCTAATTTCCATCTAAAACACACAAATTGGCCTAAAAATACTAAAACACATAAAATGATGTCAAAATTATATATTAAAGTGCTGATTTTGGCTAGGGTATCCCTAAATGGGGCAATGAAATTTATGGTCTAGCTACTTTGATCAGATCATTTTGAGTCAAAATGCTAAATTTGTACTTGCATGCTTTGGACTACTCTTTCCTATCAAATATTTTGCACAATAATTATGCCTTTGTTTTTTGTTGTTAGAAATAGCCTAAATGGGAATATGCATCTAATGCATATAATGTGGACTCCCAAATCAAATCCAATCAAATTTAGGACCAATAACAAGGCATTTTGATCAATTTGGGTAATTTTTGTGTAATGTGCTTAATCATGCCTAAGAGCTAATTAACCCAAATCAAGGCCTAATAAAAAATTCCATGGAATCTTGTTGAATATTTATTTTTGGAAATGAATATGGAATATCTACATCATCAAGTGACCTCATTTCTTGGGAAGACATTCCTAGGCCATAAATGCCTCAAATATAAAGATTCATGCCTTCCATACCTCATCAATGCCTTCCATGATGCACTCCATGCCTCTTAATTTCCCCTTCTTCCAATGCCATGATGAGGATAATTACAAACTTAATTCCAAAAATTCAATTAATCCTCAACCACACATTTCAATATTGAAATGGATGGTTGAGGTTGTTTCTAATCAAATCTAAAAATCTATAAATAGGAGGCCTCACAACATCATTTCTAAGCTTAATTAGTGCAAAGTTATAATGCATGATTGGTTTCAAAAGCTTAAAGAAACTAGTGTTACCATGCCAAATTGATTCCAATCCAAGCCAAGCCATAAGCCAAAGGTGCCAAGAAGAGATGGAGATATCCAAGCTTCCATTGCCAAGGACTTCATGAGTACAAGCTGAGTAAGCCACCATAATAAGCATTTTGGAGCATCCAAGGAAGGTAAAAGAGTTTTCTTTTGCATTTTAGTTATGTGTTTCATTCATGATTGTTAACTAAGCTATCCCTAGTGTCTAGGCCTAGAGATGTTATGCTATTAGTGTGTTTATTTCACCTTTTTTTCATTTTGGAACTAATACCATACTAACCATCCTCTCTTGAGTCAAATTCCTAGATCACATTTTGGTTAGGCTAAGAACTCTTACCTATGACTCTCTATGTTCATCCTTGCTTCTTTAAATCTCACGGAAGTGTGATATTATCATTGTGAGAATGATTTATTATGTGTTAGTCCATGTTATAGCTCTATTTATCAACCAAGCATGCATCTTCCATTAGGTTATGTTAGTTTGTAGTCTTCACTTCAAACTATAGGTGTTCATTAGGGAATATGAGAGATTCTTGTTAGTGGTGATATATTCTTGACTACTATACTTCACTCCTTTGGTTTCTATTAAGGCCAATAGGGCCATCTCACATCTGTATCATTTCATTTATGCTTTGAGACCCTGTAATCATCCCTATACCATCAATACATTAGGTGTTATTTACAATTTATATTACTATAGGTTCACTTAGGCCTAATAGCACTGTAGTTCTCTAAATAATTCTATTATGATCATGACTGAGTTGAAAACACACTCACCATATATCTCTCATGACATAACAACATCCTCTTGTGTCAAGATGTTACCTCTCCATTTAGGCTAAAATAATGAAGCCATTAGGATTATACAATCCTCATAGACTTTCACCATGAGATGGCACTTTGTGAAGTAAAAACTCTTTCAGAGAAGTTAAGGTAAATATTCACATTTGCAAATTTCTTCAACTTGACTGAATCTAGGTCTTGAATTAGTTCTCAAAAATAATATCTAATCCTTTTAATGACTCTAAACTACTATTATTATCTCGAGAAACTTCTCAATACCTTGTAATTCATTTCTCTATGAATATGACTATTCAAGTATTCGTACATAGTCTTATAGGTGATTGTTTGCTTGTATGTGAGTTCAATATTCAACTTCACTTGGTTTCAAATGATTTGATATTTCCATTGGTACATTGAACTCTACCTAGACCTTAACCATGTTTTTAGAGGTTGAAAATAAGTGCATTAACTTTGATCTGAATCCACTCATAGAAATATGAAACTCTATAACTAATAAAAACACTATTTTTAGCTCTCAATGGTGCTCACTTCTAGCACAATGAGATAATTCTGAATATCCTCCTATGACCACACATGTCAAAATATTTAATTTCACATGAAATGTGTGGATATCATCTTCAATATTATATGTACTACTTGATTCAAATAGACCAATGCAATCAGATGAAAAAATTGAGGTGTTGGGGTTGTGCAGGTAGTTTGAAGGTGTTAACAATCTTAAAGATTGTTCATACAACATAGGACACTAATATAAAAACCATGACCATGAATTAGAAGATTAGAAAGACTAATAACATACCCTAATTTTACTCACTCTAACTCCTCTTCTCCTATTCATATCATGTGAAAACCATTGACCCTTCTTGACTTGTCCAAGAGAGTGATAAGAGAGAGAAACTAGTTTTTGATATTTTTGGGTTTGTTAAAGCTTCTTAAGCTTGAAAAATACCTATGGGGATATAAAAAAACCTTTATATATCCTCTACACATGCTAGATGAGTCATCCTAGTCTATACAAGTATATGAAACTAACCTTTTGCAAATGATCTTCTTCTTTGTACGTTGAACCTACAAATTTTTAATTTCAAAATTATCCTATAACATTCTCTATCATGACACACATTATCTTGTTTCTTGAAATTTTTATTTTTGAATATATGTCATTAAAATGACCCAAAATATGACATAAAATGACATTGAGAAAATGGGTAATGTATGATAAAGGCTAGAACATATTTTATGACCCTCAAATTATGTGTACTTAGGACCATGGTGATCATTTCCAAACTTATAAGGACCCTATGAAAATTTTGAATATGCAAGGGGTTGACTAAATTTGACATATGGTAAAATTATCAACAATAGTGATGATTAATTTTAATAAATTATCATCATTCATGTTATTATCTGCTTTATGAGCTAATGATTTTCATCATTTGGTGAAATCATGCATTAATTATAAGGTTGATTACTTAGCATTAATAAAATGACTAAGATAATTTTTTTGAAGATCATTTTGTTGAAATTCCTTGACTAAATCATTAAGCAAATATTCTAATTGTGATATGGAAAGTTGAGGTCATTGATTATACGTTTTTAAAACATATCTTTTGAATGTTTTGACTAGAATTTTAGTAGTATAAAATGTATTAATTTCATTCCATTCCTTGTAGATATTACCAAATGCCTTAATAAAATATGTATGGTATTTAGTTCCATCATTTTTTATTGTTGGATAAATGTTTCCAATATCAATGGATACAATGAAAGGAGCTAAAGATTCATTTTGGATATTTTGAAGCATTTTATTATGCATAAAGGGTTGTATAATGATATTCCCATTTTTATCTCTAAGAGAAGGAGGGATAAAATTTTGATTATTTTGAGGTAATATAAGAGGATGTTGATTAGTCATTTAAAATAGATGATGTTGCATTTGCTTCATTTGAGAGGTTTTTGTTGTTTTCATATTAGTATTGTTAAGAGGTGGAATATTAGTATTGTTAGGAGGAGGAATGTTAGTGTTGGTAGGAGGAAAATTCCCATCTTTAGGAGTAGGGATGTTTCCTATAGGAGGATTCCTTGTGGAATTATTCACTAAGCTTTTATATATTTCTCCAATTGTGTAGTAAGGGAGTTTGAATAAGTTAGTATCCTAAAAAGTGTGAAATGGATTAGAACCATCTAATTCATCACTTTGGGTGATTTGAAATATATTTCAATCAATAAAATTATATGAAGTATGGGAACATGTGCATTTTATACACAATATTTTCAAACTTTTATCAATTACTAATGCTCTTTATATTATAGGAACCCACCATATCTCAAATCTCTCTTATTGCATGCCTTAAGGGGTGAACATAGAAAGGGTTGGGTAGACCGTTGATGATTTTTATGATTATTATCCATTTTCCCACTTGTTATCTATACACTTGTCTCCTAAAAACCATTTCCCTAATCTTGTTCTTCTTTTTTACACACTCCTTTAGTCATTGCCCACCTTCGATACTCCTTTTTCTAACCTAAAACCCTTTTTGATTGTTTACAGTACTAGGTCAACTGGGTTGACCTTGTACTCTTATTGGTGAAATTCATCTAGGGTCTAAGTCAACTCTTAGCTAACCTATCCCGTGACCTAGTGAATTTTTATCAAAATTAGTAATGGGTTAATTGGGTCAACCCTATCGATCAAAACCTTTAGAAGGGATTAGGGTTAAGTCTACCTCTCTATATATAAGATCATTTCACCATTATTTATAGAAGAGAAGAATAATTAAGAGATATTGTGCATCTATTTATCCATAATTATACTTGAGGAACAAGCTTAGGGTTTCATATTTTTTATGCAGATATGAATCTTGTCTTATGTAGAAGTCTTTTGGATGCATTGATAAGTTGTGTATCTTAGAGATGATTTATCCTTGTCATCTTTACATACCACAACAACCTATTCCAAGGGAGAGATTGAGGCTTGATGGTTTCATTTTTAAAATTAAGTATTACTAACTTTGTTCCTTCTTTGTAAGAGTAGATAAATATTCATTTGTATATTTATTCCATACATTAGGATTTTGTATACATTTACATGAGTATATGTCTCTTATGCATGTTTAATCTTAGTGTTTATTACCCCCACTTTGTGTCACAAGCTTTGATGAGCACTAGGTTAAATTTATTTTCTTTACTTGTTATTAGTATAGTGAATATGAAAACACAGGGCTTAGTTAGGGTTATTGCATGATTGTGCTTGACTGGAGGCTTTATAACCCTCCATAGTATTATTGTTTTGATAAGAGATCCACTAAATGGGTCTAGTGGATCCACATATTAGTCATTTTCTTGATTATCTAATGTATCCCCAATTGGAAGTGTAAGTATGATCTATCTTATCTGAGTTAGGATTAATTTATAGACATGATGCATTTTTTATTTCATACATTCTAGTGAACTCAATGTGAATCTAACCCTTGAAGAATTTATTTCACATTTTTCATTTTATATCATTTTATTTACTATTTTTATATATTTTTGATACTAGATTGATAGGGTTGGTATAGTTTATAACTTCTGTGCATAGGTTTAAGACATAGTTGCATCAAAATAACTCTATTCTTTATGTGTATGTCTTTATTATATATGGGTTAATGGATTGAATATGTTGACACAATATAGTTTTTCACTTCCAGATAGGCTATTGGGTTGAATATTTGACATAATACTCTTATTCATCTCCAAAAAACATACTAGGTTGACTAAGCTGATATATTATTTTAGATAACTTTCAAAAAATATACTAGTTCAGCAAGGCTAATATAGCCATCTTGATAGGCTTTAGCAAATAGGGAATTATAAAACTAGGTCAACCCAATCAACATGATTAGCAAAATTTACAAATAACATTCAAGGCATTTCAATATCAATTTCACATTCCTCTGCATCTTCCAACCCACCAAAGTTCCTTTCTTTCTCTTTCCTTTTAGTCATTTCTTACAATTCTATTTTACATAGTTTGTAGTATTTAAAACCGCCCTCATACAAAAAACTAGGTCAACTTGATCAACCTAGTTTTGTATTTTGTATTCTATTTAAAATACTAGGTCAACATTGTTGACATAGTTCTTCAATACCCTTACTTCAATAGTACAGTAGTGACCATGTCGACTATGTTCTATAATGTTTGCATATATTGTCATATGAGCCAACATTTTACTATGTTTCAAATTAAAAATCAGCATTTATATGCTAGTAATTACCTCACATGTTCACTTTCAATTGTTTACATGCTTATAGTAGATCACATAGTCTTATTAGGTGGTTTTTCAATACACTATTTAATTACACTATCTTTTTTCTTTCTTACACACACTACCAAATCACATCATTTCGAAACACATTTAAACAATTATCTACCCAAGGACTACCTACTTGGATTTCATCACAAAGGGGAAGCCAACTTTATTTTTTATCCAAGTATAAACACATGGTTAATGTTATATATTGGATAAGCACCTAAAACCCTTACCACTATAGGATTATGAAGTGAGGAGGTTAGGCCCTAATACTAAGCTAGTACCATTACTAAAATAGATCCCTTTTAGCCTAAACATCTTGAAACCATCCATAGATTACTTTTTAGGTCCCTACTTTTAGACAACTTCCATATCACACTTAAATTAACACTTTATAATAATCTAAAAACATTCAATATGACCACTTAGGTATCATTTACTTTTCAAGTTGATTGCTTTCTCTTTGTTCCTTGTATGTTGTATTACAAAAAATTGCATTGGTCAACATTGGTGTAAGGTTTTATGTTATGTGCCTCAATTGGAACATCCTCATATGTCTAATTACTTGTGTGTTTATCATTTATTGCTTTGAAATTACATTTCAAAACTTTTCCTTATTATTAGTACACTATCTTTTTGTTCAACACAGTCTCTTATAGACTATTTATTTTCCTTACCTACAATATTGTATCGACCTGGTTCACCTAGTATTCATTTCTGCCTCTCAAGATACAATACTAGGTCAACCCTATTGACTATGTATCCTTATCATAATTTTCTCTATCTTAGGTTACAATACTAGGTACTCAATTATCCTAGTTAACTTTTTACTCTTATCTGCCTCTTTGTATTTCCTTGCTTTTGAATCACCTTTGCCTTTCCTAATCCTCTCCTTCATCATGAACTTCCTATTTGAAGACAACACTGAGTTAAATTCAATGGATATGATGAGTCTTACCCATCCTAATAGGTTCTCCCATAAGCATATTTTGGCTCCTCTCTAGGATAAAATCAATATTCATATAGCCACTCGCACTGCAAACTATGGGACCCCTCCTCATTCCTCTTCACTTTGTAATCCTCTCTTCCACCTTGAAGATTAACCCAATTAGAGTATACACCATAAATGTTCTTCTTCATCTCTGAGTTAACTCAACATCAAGGAAAGGATCCTTCTACTATTTACCATCTCATGATAAGTGGTCAAGTTAAAGAGCCTCATTCACCTTCTCTAACATTCTCACATAGATTTGGGGATACTAGTTTCTTTGCTTCTCAACCTATTCCCTCTATTTTGACCCCTTCTCATACCATGACTTCTTCTGATTTGATTTCTTCCATCTCCATGCCTAATACCTCTAGTAACATTGTAGGTTTTACACACACCTAGTGGGCCTCTTCTAAGACCCACTCTTCTCAATTCCTCCACTAGTGCATCATTTGTTACCCATGGTAATCATGCTTCTAGTGCTACTTCTTCTCATCCCTTTACTAGTCCATATTTTTACACATAAGTAAATTATGCAACTAGTGCCTCATATAATAAAAGCTCTTCTCAAGCTCTTACTAACACACATAGTGGTACCTAAGACACTAATACCAATTATAATGATTTAAACAATGCCAAAAATTCAACTCAAACCCTTCAAATCATATTACAGACTCTTAATAAAATGAATGATTTTTAAGCTAATAATGCAAATCAAATGATGTAAATGCAAAATCATCTTATCCATCTTTAAACCCACCCTTAACAAATTCCATGGGGCATGCATAATCAAAATGTTCCCCCCTTCCCCTTTGGGATTCTCACGTTAATATTATCCCTCAAAATCCTCTTGTCAACAAGACAATCAAACATCTTCAAAATGAGCCTCTTACATCTCAAATTGCTAATATTGATATAGAAGGTATCACCCATACCATTTATTACAATGGGTCAACTGATCCTAATCTTCATTTAAAATCTTTTAGAAATCTATATAAAGATTGGGTCAAATTAAATACCTTTGTTGTTACCAAACTATTAGCAAAAACTCTTATGGGTGATGCTTTAGAATGGTACAAACAACTTAAAACTAATTTTACTATTAGTTTTGGAATATTTAGTAAATTCTTTAGTCCAAGAGTTCCAAACTAGTGATCTTCCCAAGAATACCTTAACCCACTTTATAAATTGTAATCAACTTGAGATCAAAACTACCTAGCTTTTGTTAAAGGATGAAAGACCTTAAATAACAAATGTGAATATAATATGGTCAATGATAACCTTTTCCATATCTTTACCAATTCTCTTTTTCCCAAGTTGTAATATCAGGTTTGAACTCTCTCACCATGTACTTTAGAGGAAGCTATTGACCAAGCTAAACATCAAGATTTCCTTACGCATCAATTAAAGCCATCCTAGACTTCTAAGGGTACTTGTATGCTAATAAAGAATAAGAATCATCATGCCACCAATGATGGTGTCATGAACTCTTATGATACCATTCACACTATTCAAGTTATTATTCCTAATTAAACTTCAGAACAAGCTCACCCTTCCAACCAATTCACCAATCCTCATTTATCTTCAAATAATAACATCAATGTTCACAAACCTTTATCCTTATTAGAATTACTAAAATGTCTACTGATGCCTCTACCCTGAGAACTTGATCCCACTCATCCTATGAAATCTTAGTATGATCTCAATTAAGTTTTTTGGTTTCATGCTAGTTGGGGTCATTCTCATGATACCTGTAGGCAAATTCATAATTTGGCTATGAATTTACTTCTTGGTCCCAATTTTAAACATGAATCTATCATTCAAAAATTCCAACAAGCCTATGACATTGCTTTCAAATCATATAAAACACAAACTAAATCTTAAGCTTTGAATCAATCTAATTCTCATTTGACTATCTATAAAGATCCTCTTCCAAATCACTAGGACACCCAAGAAAAACTTACTGCTTCTACCAATAATGTTGATATACTTATTGACCCAATTCCTAAGAGAATGTGGTTAATATGACTAACATGAAAAGGGTGGTTACTTTCATTGATCCTCAACCCATCTACACACTTCTATTATCTCACACGTTTCATGTTATCCAAGATTCTTCTCCAACTCACTTAACTGAATTAGGGAAATAAGACCTTATAGAATTTTATGAACCACTTCCAACACCTTCCTTGGATAACACTTCTCATAATATTATACCATCGTTCCATCTTATTTACCTAACACTAATGATAATCAAACTTCTATCAACACTTCTTTAAATATTTATTAAACCACACCTGCATCAATTGCTTCACCTTCTCAACATAATCTACAACCTTGTACTCTACTTAAACCTTATGCCTCTTATCAACATAAGCTCACATAAACTTTGAATCCTCCTTTTGAGGACCTCTTTTAGCACTATGCACCTCTTTCCAACAATCTTCTTATGGGTTATGATGAGTGGGATCCTATCATAGAACTCAATAAAATTCCATGTCAAATTCCATTTATTGAACTTACGAGGACCTCCCCACATCATCATAATCATCTTATGCAACTTTTGTTCTAAATGAGCATCCCTCATCCTCCCCTAGTAAGATACAAAGCAACCTTATCTGGATTTAAAGATAACATTCTATAATAAGTGCAAAGATATGTCCATACATGTTGATGAAATAATGGGCACTTCTCTTTCCCTCAAATTTCCCATTGCTTCTATGATTCCTGATGAGATTATGCTTCATGTGGATGATCCTCCTCTTTTCATTAGTGTTCAAATTAGTGACATCCAATTCAAGTTTGCCTTGATTGATGAGGGTTTTGGCACTTGTGTTTCTTCTCTCAATTTTATCAAAACCCTTAGATATTTTGAATGTAATCTAAAGTCCACACACAACACATGTCAAGGCTATGACTGAAGTAAAATACCTCCTTTAGGTTGTGTGTGTCTCCCCATTACCATCCCACATTTCACTATTCATGTGAAGGTTATGATCTTTAAATTTCCCCTATCTTAAAACATTTTTATTGGTAGGTCATAAACACATCGTATGATAGAAGTTGCCTCTTTTGCTTGCCAATGCATTTAATTCCCTCATAATGGATCCATATACAATATTCAAGGTGACAACAATCCTTGTAATTTTAAAAATTAAAATATCATGGTGTCTTTAAGATTCCTACCCTTGAACCCTTACCAAGCATTCCATTTTATGAATCCCAACGATTCAACTTTCCTGTTAATTCCACTTGAGGTTAAAATGGTCATCCTAAACTCATTGAGAATATTCCCCCTAACCTCTTAGATTTTGATGATGATGAGCCTGACAAGGTTAATCTCAAGATTAAAACTTCCTATCTCTCACCTCATCTCATCTCTCAGCTTCCCCCTTATTTAAAACCTCATTCTCGTAAACCACCTTGTGATGGCATCCCCATTGTATTAACTAAGACTCAACATTTCATTCATCATGACACATCAGATGACAAGGTTATCCCTACCTGCACTATTGATATTTATACACCTGATTATGATGATGGTTATACCTTAGATGATCCATTATTAAGAAGTCTTGTTTAGGCCCATGATGTTGAGATTATTTGTTACCATTCTTCTTTGCTTCAGTCTCTTAGTATATCTTCACATATCTCATCATATATCATTCCTAATTTTAGCTTTCTTCTTCTTTATTGTAGGGTAGATATGGTGCATCACCTCTAATTTCTTAATAACATCATAGGATTATGCTTATGGATCATTCTATGACTGGGCTTTATAGCTTTTATAGGTACCATGACCCCTGTAGCCTACTTATCCATGAGATGTGTGTGACTATCCTTCAACCTTTTATGCATCTTGCCCCTCCCTCAGTAGATCCCACTTTAGATCCTACTCTTACTCCTACTCTAGCTAAGTCTATTCATACTTTTGATCTTATTTCTCCTTCCATCGAGCCCTATCTAGTCTATCCACAAGCCCCACCTTATTTTGGTGATAGTTTACTTCCTTTATCGTGTTTGGCTCCTTCGGCCACTAAATAGGCCAATTAGCCTTATTATGACATTCATAAATTTGTTGGTCATTTTACTAGATATTATTCCCTATACAAAGGTCCCATAGCTTCTACTTTTCATCCTCCTATGAGTACACATACCAAGACTACTCACAAGCATATATGTTGCTTCCATGACATAAATAACCATTTTTCCATGTATTGTCACAAACTACAAAAATATATTGACACTTTGCATCCTACTACTCATTAGCGATCATATAAGGTTATACCTCCTCAAAAAGTCTTACTTGAGTATCTTCTTAAGAATAGATATGTATGTTGTATAGGGCACCAATGTGGCACACATCACACTGATTGTTTTTCATCCTTTAACATCATCTTAAGGATCACTTCCTAACCATTCTTACACCTTCTACCATTCCTCCTATAGGTCAGTCTTGAAAGAAGGCTCCCCATTCTTCCCCCATGGTTCCACCTCCTATTGCTACATGTCTTCTTATGGTCCCTTCTTCACCTCTTGTTTCTCCACCCATGAATCATTCACTGTGGATCTTCCCTCACCTATGGATCCTTCTCCACCCATGAGTCCCTCACCTATGGACCCTTTTCCACTAGTTACCCCTTCATCTCCTATAAAATTCATACCCATACATTCTTTTGAGCATCTTTTTTCCCAATAGCCCTCATTAGCATGATCCTTGAAGCATTCATACCTTTTGTGTTGAAGAGATTTGATGTGAAGTATTTTCTTAGATTTCACTAAAGATCAATGATACATTAGTTGCAATTAACATTCAAATTCATAGAAACTTATTTGATATTATGGATAATGTGTGTGGATAAATATATTAGTACTTATGAGAACATTCATAATGTCTTTACATTTTCATTTGGATTGGACATGTGCTCCAACTTTATCTTTATCTATTTTATATCATTTGACAATGTGTCAAATTCTTATCTATCTTACATGGTGACTTTGGTTTTGCACTTTATATTACTTATGATGTCATTATGCTCACTTATGGATTTATTTTTCATCATTGCGTTCTTTTTCTTCTCAAGTTCTTTTTTTATGACTCCCTTGTTCCTATTCATGATTGTTTTCTATATTATCTCTATAAACATGAATAATTATTATTGTGACTTATTTATACAAACCTTTCTCCCTTTAATCATTTCCTCTTTACCATGTGATCAGTTAGTAAACAAGTCATCTCATGATAATCTCCTTTTATTGATACACTTTGGATCTCCTTTATTCCCCTTTCTTCCCTTTTGTGAACTAAGCATACACATGGTTGAGACTTGAGATAACATGTTAGTTCATAGTTAAGCCTAAGTGTTCTAGTCAGTCATCTCTTAGGATACTTAGCTTCCTTTAGCCAAATCCTAAAGCTCATTCGTGTGGATCACTCCATATCTCATGATTGGTCATTCCAAGTCTATATGGAGGAGGAATATTAAAATCCATAAAAAAATTCAAAATCCAAATCATTTAATAAAATATAATGATCCAAAAGGCAACATTAAAAATTTTCAAAATTCAAACCACACTAAAAGACATGATTTCAAGCACATCTTCTTTTTCTAGTCAAAGATAAAAATACATGGTTGGATAATGATAGATCTAAGGTCCATTGGGATGTGATATACTAGTAGATTAAAAAAGGAGAATAAAAAAATATTTTAGTGCTACCTACTTTCTCATGCAATTACCCAATCTTCACAATAGACTGATGACTCTGTAAGGGGTCCTGAGGAATGGGAAACATGTTGTGGGAAGGTAGTTCAATTTTAATTTTCTTGTTTAAAACTACCCTCATGAGTTTATCTTAGTATCACACTTATTTTCCTACATAAATTTATGTCTATAGAAAATAAGTATACTTTGTATATTGATGGTCACTAGTCACTTAGTGTCTTGTCATGTCGTTAGTGTGCCTCATGTCTCCTAAGGTCTTCTCATAAGATGCCTAAGTTATGATTATTACATTCTATTTTTCACTCCATATAATCTTAATATTTCCCCTTGATAATTTTTTTTTTCATTGATCACTCCCCTAAGGATTCCATTTGTCAGTTGCATCGTAAGACCATGGATAAGACCTAGAGTTCCTTATAAATTACCAAATTTTCACCACAAACATCCCCTTTTTACTATATTTTCACATTATTTCCACCTCATTGGCATTCCCTTTATGAGTTGTAGTGTAAGACCATGGATAGGACTTGGTCTTCCTCACAAAAGTTTCCAACATCCAAGTCATAACAAAATTATGTGTCAAATATGATATAATATTTGATTGATTATAAAGGCACACATCATTGACATGCTTCCCATCTTGATTTAGTATGTTTTATGTTTACTTCCTTAATATTTCACTTTTATCTTTTTATTTTCTAATTGCATGTAAGAATCCAACATTTTCTTAAGTTTTACATATTTCCCAACTCGAATTAGTGTGATTAATATAAGACATTTTTTTCCAATTTTGTTTCTTTTTTATACTTCCCAACGTGATTTAGTATGATTGATTGACTTAATTGATTTATTTTATACCATTTTAATTTCATGTGTTTTCCACTTTATTAATTTATTTTCATACTTCCCAACATGATCTAGTATGATTTTACTTGTTTTAATTTGGTGCCAAATATTTTTCATGGTTTTAAAACAATTTTTTGCCCTCTTTTTTATCAGTTCTTTGGTTTCTTATAATTAGTCATCTTTGTTATTACACATTTCCCAATGTGAAATAGTGTTTAGTATATTTATTTTTGATTGATTATGTTGGGGATCAGTCAACAAAATTGATTACTATATGAAAGCAATTAAATGCAGAATTAAGCCAGAAAGATAAGTAACTAGAATCAGAAATAACAAAGAACAAGATATACAAGAAACCACCCTAAAAACTTGTATTAAACTCTTTACATAAGGAATTACAATTGAAGAAACTTCTTTTCTTCCACACCTCTCACAGATGTACAGATCTCTTCTTAGATCTCTTTCCCTCAACAGTTCTCTCTCTCTTAATCAATTCCAACAACCTAGATTGATATACATGTACAATTCTTGTACTGTTCTATTCTCTATAGTATTGTCCAATAAGCTATGAAGATCTATCTCTATTATATAACTTTAGAGATTCATGAGCATGCACTTACAGCCATTAGATATGCCTCTTAATCAAGGGCTCTAATCAGTTCTACTTAAATTAGAAATTCAGACTTAAGACTAACGCTTAATCCTAACATGCAAACATTTTGTTCTCGCACGAAAATAGATCCTAGATGCACAGGTGACCGACATCGGCTGACCTACTACCAATGTCAGCATCCTCCAATCAATCTCTGACCATTGACGGTGATTGTCTGATTCTAATAACTTTCTACATTCGCTCATTAGTGAAGCTTTTAGCTCCATACCTTAACAATCTCCCACTTGGAGATAAATAGCTGCACCAATACCTGTACAGCAACATCTTCTAGCTCCTCCATCTTCAAACTCAATCATGAAGACCAACAAAAGTTGAATGAAGATTCAACTTCTCCTTTGTTATTGACTTGGTTAACATATCAGCAGGGTTCTTATCTGTATGGATCTTTTCCAGCTTCAACTCACCATCCTCCAATACCTATCTAATGAAGTGGTACCTAAGCTATATGTGCTTGGTTCTTGAATGAAAGGCTGAATTCTTAGCCAAATGAATTGCAATCTGAATATCACTGTATAGTCTACAACTCTCTTGCTCCTTTCCAAGATCTTCCATGAACCATGTCATCCATATCATCTCTTTGCTAGCCTCTATGACTATAATGTATTCTTCTTCTGTAGTTGACAAGGCAACAACCTTCTACAACTTTGATATCCAGCTAACTGCCATTCCACCAACAATGAAAACATATCCTATGGTGCTCCTCCTACCATCCAAATCACTTGCCATATCTGAGTCTACATAACCATGTAGAGAAGTGTTTGAACCACCATAGCAAAAATGCCTACTGCTGGTCCCTCTCAGATATCTAAGGATCCACTGAACTACTTTCCAGTGTTCCTTTCCTAGATTGGCCATATACTTACTTACGACTCCCACTGCTTGGGCAATATCAAGCCTAGTACAAACCATTGCATACATTAAACTTCCTACTACAGAAGCATATGGAACTTTCTTCATGTACTCTACCTCATCATATGAATTAGGACATTGTTCTTTACTCAATTAAAAATGTCCAGCCATAGGTGTGCTTACCGGTTTTGCATCCTGCATATTGAACCATTTCAACACCTTGTTCACATAATCCTCTTGAGACAAAATCAATCTGTGATTTTTCCTGAATCTCTTAATATTCATGCCAAGTATTTTCTTTGCTGCTCCCAAATCCTTCATGGCAAATGTGTGAGCTACTTTCACCTTAATCTCAGAGATATCTTGCATGTGTGATCCTGCAACTAGCATATCATCTACATACAACAATAGAATAATATATCTACCATTATCTAATCTCTTAAAATACACACAATGGTAAAATTGACATCTACTATAGCCATGCTCAGTCATAAACCTGTCAAATCTCAGATACCATTGTCTTGGAGCTTGCTTGAGGCCATACAAGCTTTTCTTCAATCTGCACACTAGCTTCTCCTTACCTTTGACTTCAAATCCTTCTGGCTGATCCATATATATTTATTCATCCAAATCTCCATGAAGAAATGTTGTCTTAACATCAAGCTACTCAAGATGCAAATCCTCAATAGCAACTAAAGACAGTACAGTCCGTATAGAAGTCATTTTAACAACAGGAGAAAAAATCTCACCAAAATCAATACCTAGTTTTTGTGCAAATCCTTTCACTACCAACCTAGCCTTATATCTCATCTGTCCATTCTCACCTTCATTCAATCTATAGATCCATCTGTTTTCAGTGTCTTCTTTTCTGCTGGCAACTCAACCAAATCCCATGTTTGGTTCTCTTTCAAGGAATCAATCTCCTCATTCATGCCTAGCTCCCACTGATTCTTGGATTCCACCTATATTGCTTCATCAAAACTCTCTGGTTCTCCAATGTCAGTTAGCAATAAATATAATAATGAAGGGGAATATCGAAATGGAGGTTTAATTACCCTGTCTAACCTCCTGATGGGCATTTGAGACTCATTCACAACACATTGTCCACCCAAATTATATAACAGTGACAAACCTCAGTCACTTCCAGGCCTGTAACTGACTATCGTCAGTTCTGCCTGACCGACATTGGTCTCTCTCTATCCGACATCGATTCCTATACGGCCGACATCAGTTCCTTCCTGACCAACGTCAGCCTCTATGTTTTCCTGTTTATAATTTTTCTTTCTCGCGAGCTCATTTTGGACCTTCACCTTGTTCAATTCTCCATTGCTCTACTCAGATTGATTCAGCTTCTTGAGTTGATCACTATATATCACTTTTTCATTGAAAACAACATCATGGATCTTAATTATCTTGTTAGTTCCTAGATTCCAAAACATGAATCCAAAATCATCAGAGCCATAGCTAATAAATGTGCACATCATAGACTTAGCATTTAGATTCTTTCTATTTTCCTTATCAACATGCACAAAGGCTTCACAACCAAAAACTTTGAGAAATGAGAGATCTACCTTTTTACCTGTCCATGCCTCTTTTGGAATTCCACCATCCAGTGCTATAAAGGGTCCTATGTTAATCAGGTAAATTGCAGTATCCACAGCTTTTGCCCAAAACTCTAAGGGCAAACCAGCATGCAACCTCATACACCGTGCACGCTCCATTATTGTTTTGTTCATCCTTTTAGCAACTCCATTTTGCTGAGGTGTTCTTGGAACCATCCTTTCCCTATGGATTCCATGCATATAACAATACCAATTGAACTTGTAGCTGTAGAACTCACCACCATTGTCAGATCTCAGGCACTTCAATCTCCTGCCTATTTCATTCTAAACCATATCTTTCCAAATCTTAAACGTGTCAAAAACATCAAATTTCTTCTTTATACAATAAATCCATACCTTTCTTGTAGCATCATCTATAAAGAAAACATAGTACTATGATCCTCCAATAGAAGCAACCTGAGCCGATCCCCACACGTCTGTGTGAACAAGCTCCAACTTATGCTTCTTCTTTGTTGACCCAGACTTGAGAAAACTCACTCTCTTTTATTTCCCAAAAATACAGTGCTCATAGAATTCTAGATCTATGCTTTTCAAATCTGAAAGCTTACCTTTTGACTTAAGAATTGTCATTCCCTTCTCACTCATGTGGCCAAGCCTTTGATGCCACAACTTTGCATCTACATCTGAAGTAGATAATATAGAAGGAGAATTATCAGTAATACAATTACATAAATAGAGAGTACCTACTCTCTTACCTCTAGCTAATACAAGTGCACCCTTGGAAACCTTCCAAGATTCAGCTGTGAGAGTTACTGTGCAACCCTCATCCCTTAACTTTCTTATAGAAATCAAATTCCTCTTCAGGCTGGGAACATGCATGACATCTCTCAACACCCATGTGTTGCCATTCTGCATTTTCAGCTACACTTTTCCTTTGCCAACAATTTTTCAAGGGTCATCATCCCCTAGATAAACTATTTCAAAATCTCCATGGACATAGTCACTAAAATATTTTCTATTAGGGGTTGCATGGAAAGATGCACCAGAATCTAAAACCCAAGATTCTATATTATTATGCAAAGAGAATATAAGAGAATCCTGTGCAACAATACCTACCACTTTTGCTTCTTCTTTACCTTCATGCTGATTGTCCTCTTTTAGTTTTGATCAGCAATCTTTGCTTATGTGCCCTATCTTTCCACAATTCCAGCAGGCTATCCTCCTGCCATTTCTAGATTTAGATCTACCTCTCATCTTTGACTTAGATCTTGATCTCCCTTTCTTGCTCTTCTCTTTTTGCCTTCCCCTGCTCTCAAAACTTAAAGCGTTCCCTAATGTCTCCTCTGTGCTTTTCCTACGAATTTTTTCATTCAAGATTACACTAACAACATCATCTACTTTTAAAATATTTGAAGCAGATGCAGTATTACTAACTGTCATCACCAAGCTATGCCAGCTCTCAGGTAAAGAGCATAAGATTAATAGAGCTTTAATTTCATCATCAAACACTATTTTGACTGAGTTTAATTGATTTACAATTCCATGGAAATCATTTAGATGATTAGATACAGATCCACCTTCCTGCATTTACAAATTAAATAACTGCTTCATAAGATATACCTTATTTGAAGTTGAGAGTTTTTCATATAAATTTGCTAAAGTAGTCATTAACTCTACCATAGACTTTGCCTATGATAAATTAGATATCAAAGTAGATGCTATACTCAATCTTATAGATCCAAGAGCCTTTCTATCAAGAACTTCCCATTCTTCATCTTCCATGTTTGTGGGCTTCTTTGAAACTCCACCTAACAGTAAGTATAGATCTTTCTGATACAGATAATCTTCTATCTGCATTCTCCATAATTGATAGTTCTTTCCATTAAACTTTTCCATTCTAAGTTTACTTTCTTCTACCATTGCTTTCTCCCACTCAAACAAAAATCCCTGTGAGTAACTTGTAATCAATACACACTAACCAGATCTGAAACACCTGTTAGTCAACCTAAGCTTTGATGCCACTTCTTGTGGATATCAAACTCTTAAACCTACAACCATGCTCTGATACCACTTGTTGGGGATCAGTCAACAAAATTGAATACTATATGAAAGCAATTAAATGTGGAATTAAGCCAGAAAGATAAGTAACTAGAATCAGAAATAACAAAGAATAAGAGATACAAGAAACCACCCTGAAAACTTGTATTAAACTCTTTACAAAAGGAATTACAATTGAAGAAAATTCTTTTCTTCCACACCTCTCACAGATTTACAGATCTCTTCTTAGATCTCTTTCCCTCAAGAGTTCTCTCTCTCTCAATCAATTCCAACAACCTAGATTGATATATATGTACAATTCTTGTACTGTTCTATTCTCTACAGTATTGTCCAATAAGCTATGAAGATCTATCTCTATTAGAGATTCATGATCATGCACTTATAGCCATTAGATATGCCTCTTAATCAAGGGCTCTAATCAATTCTACTTAAATTAGAAATGTGGACTTAAGACTAACGCTTAATCCTAACATGCAAACATTCTATTCTCGCATGAAAATAGATCCTGGACGCACAGGTGACTGACATCGGTCCCTGCCAGTCTACCTGTGATCGACGTCGGCCGACCTACTACCAACGTCGGCATCCTCCAGTCAATCTCTGACCATTGACGGTGACTGTCTGATTCTAATAACTTTTTGCATTCGCTCATTAGTGAAGCTTTTAGCTCCATACCTTAACAGATTATATTTTACCAATTCTTTTTACCTATTTATTTTTAACCATGCATGTGTTCTACATAATTATAGAAAAGAAACCACAACACATATTTCCTATAGAATTTACAACAAAATAAAAATATATGTGTTAGAAATGAATATATCCATGCATCAACAGCCAAAACCATAATACCAACACATAAGATTAACAACCAACTATCAATATATATATAGATATATATATATATATATATATATATATATATATATATGTTATGTGTGTTTTTGATACAAAGTACAAAAATACATCTCTCTAGCTCTAAGGTTGGGATCTTCCTATATATATCATGGCCTAGCCATGATTCCCATAGATGCCTTGGATAATCCCCTCTAATTAGTATGCTTTAAAGAGGTTGTCTAAGATCTCAATCCCATCACCTATCCTTATAGATTGTCTACCTTGGTCTATACCTATGCTAGCTGCATCATGGTAGCCAAATGTGTGACTCTCTCTTGAGTCAAGGCCTATCAGACCTATACCTAACTTGAGTTTTTTCCCACACATTTTGGTGGTTATTGCTCATCTTTGCATGCCTATAATCACCTGATAGGCTCTCCTACTAGTCTAAACTAGCTCACCTAAGATAAGGTAGATAGTACCATCAGATCATCCAAGGTGGTAGGGTTATATGGCATCATTGCCCCATCTAAGATCTCATTGAGTGATACCCCCACCAGGGATCCCCATTTGGTATCCTCTACTAAAAGATCTATGAAATTCAAACTAGATAGATATTAGATCATAGATATATCCAAAAATATATCTATCTGTAATTTATCTCAAAAACTTAAGTAAATTTCAACCATTTATTACCTATCCCAATATCACCAAGCACCATCTCCCCATCTACTTGACCATCAAGAATGATCTCTTCATTGACTCATCCCATGAGTACCTTATTTATGGGACACCTCCCAACCAATGTAAACCCTAGGGTCACCACCCATACCCATCTCAAGCCTCACCTCAGTGGTGCCTCTACAGACTAGCTCTTCCTTGCACCAACTGATGGGCCATCCTAGATGACCACCCTCCATACTCTCTCTCACCACTATCATCTTTGTCAGTGGTATGACTGAGGTGGTCATTTCTCCTCCTAATATGGTTTTGATTATGGTACCTATGATACTCTTTCATCCACATCCATATCCTCTCTAGCTATTGGTGATCATGCTCAACTTATCCATGGTCTCTCTCATCATGGTCTGCTCTCTGGTCTCACAACTAGTGTTCCCTCTCCTCCTCTCCCCCTTAGAAATATTACATGTCTATCCAAAAATATGGGAACCACTATAGGATTCATTAGGTTAGGGAGTTTGAAATATCTTGGTAAGTGTGACACTAGAGGCAGTTCTACCCACTAGGTATAGTGGCCTATAATCTAGACTCATGTTTACTTTAGTGCCACCATCCTTTGAATCATCCATACTATCATAATATGTCCATATAACTTACATATTATATTTTATTATGTGACCATTTATAAAACTAACATGTGGGTCATAACCCATGCCACCTGATACTACCTCTATATCAGTACCTGAGGTAATTAATCATCAAATATATGGGGTAACTCAGCTAGTCAGTATATCAATAACCTCTCATATATCCAAAAAATCAATAATACTACTATCCCCATGGTCTTCTACCCTCTATATAGCATCCCATACATATCATTCATGGGATAAACCTGGATGATAGAACCCAGGCTATAGAGTTCCCCTACTTTAATATCAACTGGCACAAGGCTATCACATATAGTAGTACCTTGCCACCTAAGTTGTGACACAACACCCATGATATCACAAGCCCTATCATAGATTTCTAAATATCTATAATATATGTGATATACAAATCAAAAAGGCTCATATTTAAGCTTGGATATATCATATATAAGCATGTTTCCCATCAGGTTAATGCTTGTCTCTCCTCTTACCCATCTAGTATCCTTGTGATCACTAGTGTCCCTCCTATCAAAAGTCTGAGTATAACATGGACATCCTCTAGTGTGATACACACATCAATGGTTTCCTCATCCAATTCCCACCTAAAGGTATTATTCAAGCATTCCCAGGCTCCCAAGAACATGACTACTAAATATGTACTTAGTGGCACTCATCACATCTCCATAATACCTCCCAATACTAGTACAACTAGCATAAGCTCGGTCCTTTGTTATCAACTAATCCAATAAATATGGTAGCCATGATACATCTACTAATCACCAAAATCTTTGGTGCCCCTATAACCATCAAACAACAAAATATGTATTAGACCTCTATATAACTTATAATTTAATACATTCTTTTTAAATTTTAATCAAAATAAACCTTAATTTGCTTAATCTATCCATTTTATCAATTTGACCTATTCTTAGCTTAATTAGTCATTTTAATGCTTATTCAGTCAAATTGGGCCTTATACATACTATTTTAGCCTAATTCTTGCATTTTAGTACTATACTAGTCACTTAGTCACATATTAAATTGACCAAATAGTATTGGGTTGACCCTATTGACTTATTCAACTAAGTCAACCCTTCCATTTCCCCCTTAGTACTAAGCTAACAAAATGGAGTAATCAATTAAGTTGGCATAGGGGTACTAAGTTATCACTCTGCCTAGAAAAACGAAGTCAACCCATAGGGATTCTTAACCTACTAGGTCGACTGGGTCGACCTAGTTGGTTCATATTTTTGACTCTTTGCCCTTCATATAATAAATGCTTTTGACACTTATTACTTCAATTACTTTTAACCTATTTCCCCATTTGGCCTCTAGTACCCTTAATAACTTTTTGGGGTTCATTCTAGTTTCTAGAATTAGTTCAAATTATAAATTTATATAAAACACTTAATTTAAAATAAAATACTCAACAAGTTTGAAATTCTCAATTGCCTATCTGTGTTACACCTACTATGGCCACTAGGCATCCTCTTCATCTCAGTTGTCATCTCCTCACCATCTTGGCTCTTTCAGCTTTTGTTATGTCTCTCAGATCTCTCTTTTTCTCTCAAAATAAGTCAAATAATATCAAATGACTTTCTTTTCACCCTATTTAAAGTTACTATTCACAATTATTTTCCTTTCAAATATTTAATGTTAGATTCCTTATTTTGATCATATCATTATTTTTACTCACTTTTTTTTCAATCATAAAAAGTTTTGGAATCATGACATCGTAGAGAATCGTTTCCACTACTATATGCCTATATTTCAAAAATTTCAATTTTCACTCTTTTTTGCATTAATCTCTACAATTTTGCCTAATTTTCTTCACATTGGATTCTTTCACATATCTTGTAGTATCCTTTATATACAACACTAAGATAAGTAAAGTTATGTTTTTTCAATTCTATCCTTTCATTTATCTTATTTTTTCCTTGCTACATTTTAATTAACATCAACATTATGTGTCATCATGTTCTATTCTCGAAGCACCATCCTGTGTTGGACTTACATGACATGTGATGAGTTTCTAGTGGGGTATATGTATCAAATAATATTTTCAAACTTTTATCAATTATTGACTCTCTTTATCTTACAAGAACATATCGAGTCTTAATCTCTCTAACTACACACCTTAAGTTGTGCATTGGGAAAGGGGTGGGTAGACCATTGGTGCTTCAAAGCATGATTGTCCCTTTTACCACTTTTTATCTACACACTTGTCTCATGAAAACCATTTCCCTAAGCTTGTTCTTATTTTTTTCACACTCCTCCAGTCATTTCCCACCTTTTATGCCCCTTTTCCTAACCTAAAACTCCTTTTTGATAGTTTACAGTACTAGGTCAACTGGGTTAACCTTGGACTCTTATTAGTGAAATTCATTTAGGGTCTAGGTAGGCTATTAGCTAACCTAGCCCATGACTTAGTGAATTTTTGTCAATATCAATACTAAGTCAACTGGGTCGATGCTATTAACCAAAACTTTTGAAATAGATTAGGATTAAATCTACCTATATATACAAGATCATTTCACCATTAATTAGAGAAGAGAATAATAAGAGCTATTGTGCATCTACTTATCCACCATTCTACTTGAGGAATAATATTAGGGTTTCATATGTTCTTTAGAGATACAGATCTTATCTCATGGAGAAGTCTTTTAGATGTATTGGTAGGTTGTGTAGCCTAGAGCTGATTTATCCTTGTCATCATTACATACCAAAATAATTTATTGTGAATCACCTTGGCCAAGGGAGAGATTGAGGCTCGATAGGTTTATCTTTAAAGGTAAGTATTACTAAATTTGTTCCTCTTTTGTAAAAGTAAATAGATGTGCATTTGTACCTCTCTTCCATGCATTAAGATTCCATATATATTGACATGAGTATATGTCTCTTATGCATGTTTAATTTTAGTTTTAATTACCCATTTTGTGCCATAAGCTTTGGTGAGCACTAGGTTAGATTTCTTTACTTTACTTATTATTAGTATAGTGAACATGAAAACATAGGACTTAGGATTATTACATGATTATACTTGATTGAAGGCTTTGAAACCCTCCCTAGTATTGTTGTGATAAGACATCCCCTAATTGGGTCTAACGGATCCACATATTGGTCATGTTCCTAATTGTCTAATGTATCCCTAATCAGAAGTATAAGTATGATCTATCTTCTTTAAGTTAGGATTGATTTATATACATGATGCATTTTTAATTGCATACATGCACCATGAGGTATTATCCTCTGGGTGGCTAAGGTAGGTAAGAAAGAGCAACCCATGTATTATATAAATGGATCAAGGTTATCAATAAATTTTTTGATAGGTGATTTCATGATGTTTGAAAGAGGTAAAAATAAGAATAGAAATGTGTGAGTTGTGTTAAGGGAGAAAATTATGGGAATACAACTACGTTGACTAAAAACTGAATGGGGTTGACCAAATAAAATTTAGGTATGAAAATTAACTATATTGGCTAATTATTACGTAGTCAAATAGGTCAATGTAGTTTGAATAGGAAACAAACAAGACTAAATTTGAACTATGTCAACTAACTAGTATGGAGTCAAGCAAGTCGATGTAGTGGTTTACTGAATTATAGAAGGTCAAGCAGTTTGAGAGAGAACTAAGTCAACTAATAGTTATGTAGTTGAATAGGTTGATGTAGTTAGATATACTAAGTAATAGGAAAAATATAAGAATAATATAAGTTAATAATGTTGATTGTGCTCTATATAATGACAATTTGTGATAGACTAAGTAAAGCTAGTTGATGAAGTTATGATAGGAAGAAAACATGACTATTTGTACAAGATTGAGACAACCTGGTCAACACTATTCTGTAATCTAAGAAAAATTTAAATGGTTTGAATCTAGATGGTTTACTTTTAATTAAAGTAGAAGAGAATTGAAAAACATAGATAACTAATTTGAATTGGTCAATCTAGATGAATCACACAACATACATTTTGTATCAATGCTAGATAATATAAGTTTGTAATATAACATAGAATAACAAACAATAAGTAGTAATAATGAAATATATAAGTTAATTAATTATTCAAAAAGAAGATCAAGAAGTCATACTAAATGTTTTGATTGAAAGTGTAGGCTTTCAAATATACTTTATTGTTCATTGGATAGTCTTAGACCAATATTTCAGAGCACTAATTATGGAGGAATTACCATTCTCAAAGCCTATTAAACCTAGTTTCAAGGGTAAGTAGTAAGTATCTTCTCATTACTAACCACTAAATGATGTACCAAACAAACAAATAGATGGTTGTATTTCTAAGGTTGAATAAAGAGGGCAATCTTAAGTGCTTCTAAAATACCATGAGGCAGGTGGAAACTAAAAATCATGTTTAATAGCTTTGTACTATAGATAAGAGTATTGGGTTAAGACCCTTATTCCATGATATTTATAAGTTATAGATAAGGACCGTAAATAGAGTATCGAATATCCCTTCACAAAAATAGCTAATTAGTTTTAAAACTATTGGTAAATAGTTTCTAGGGAAAGCCAAACAAAGTGATAAATAATGATGAAAATCAAAGTTTAGAAAGCTAATTTATAATTTTTATATAGTAAATAAACAATCAGCTAACTAAAAAGTAAAGTGAGTTTAATTACTATCAATGTAAGTTAATTTGATTTTTTGAGATAGCAAGAAAAATAAATAGAACAAGGTTGACCTAGTCAACTCAGTCGACCAAGTTATAAAAATAGAATAGAATGGTGTCAAGTTGATTGGCTCAATCTGTTAGAATATAGACCAGAATGAACATAGTTGAGCAAGTTGACTTAGTTTTCTAGGTAGAAAATATATACAAAACTATGTAAAATTGGTCGACTTAATTGATTTTACAGTTACAATTTTATAGATTCACTAAAAAAAGTGGTAAAAATAGTACTAAAATTTAAATTTTGAGTAAGAGTGATAAAATAAATCTACTTGAAAATTGACAAATGGAAATTATTGATTTGGTTAGAGTGAACCTATAAAATAAGATAGAGTTGGCCATGTCTATGTAGTAGTTTTTATGAAAATGCTAAGCTTTTGTTTTGAACTATGACATCCAGGTGGAAATTTGAACCTACAAAGGCTGAAGATAATATATTTAGACAAACAAGCCTATTGACATAGTATAAATAAAATTGATAAATGATAGAGAAAATAGAACTATGTTGATCTCATTGACCTAGTTATAAAATTAAAATTGTAGAAAAATAAGAGTCAAATAGATCAATTTAGTTAGATGTTAAAGGTAGAAATAAAAACTATGTTGATCAAATTGATCTATTTTTATGATACTATAAATTCTACATTTAAGAGGCTAAATAGGGTTGAAAGAATCACCTCAATTGGAAAACTTGCAAAAAAATGACCTAACTACGTCAACTAGGTCGATGAAGCTATAAAAACCTGCACACAAAGCCAAACTAGGCTGACATAATCAACAAATTTGTAAAACCCATACACAAAACTAAATTAGGTTGATAGGCTTGATAAATTATGAAAATCTATGTGCATAATTTTAAATAAGGTCAACAAGGTCGATCTTGTTGTCTGTATATAAAATTATAAATCTATCAGGGTTAGATTCGTGTTGGGTTCACTAGAATGTATGTAAACAAAACTAGAGAGATCTATAACTTATCCTACTCAATAACATTCAAGCTCAAAGAAGGTAATCAAATAATAAGCCCACTTGGTAATATGTTGTATATTGGGGTCATGACCAATAATATATCTACTAAACCTACACTAAGGGATCTCTTATCATACAATTGTAAAGGAGAGGTTTCCAAGGCCTCTAGTTAAATTCTATTTTGTGATAACCCTAGATAGATCTTATGATTGTAATATTATTAAATAGATCTAATCTAGTAAATGCATACGCAAGGTAATATAGTACTCACCAAATCTTATGTCATAAATGGGGAATATAATAAACATGTAAAGATAATTCTATCTAATATAACATATAAATAATCTCATCAAGGAGAGGTACAATTCAATATATTATCTCTAAAACATCTACTTATCAAAATATGAAGGGCTAGGAATATACCTACCTTGTTGAAGTGAACCCATCATTCTTTAATCTCTCCCTTGGCTAATGGTGCTTTGTAAGAGATTGTTTTGGCTTGTAATGATCACAAGGATAAATCAACTCTAGGCTACAATAAATATCCTATACATATAAGACCTCCACATGACAAGTGCTACTTTTCTAAGGAAAAAACCTAAGCAATGAAACCTCCTATTGATTGTATAAGCATATTTTTAAGCAATAATGATGTGTAATTGAATGATGACCTATTTAGAAATTAAGTTGAGGGGTATTTTTATCCAAATATTTATTTTAAACCCTCTTGGGATTTTAACTGATAGAGTCAGCCTGGTCAACCTTGTTAGGCAGGAAATATAACCATTAGGTCTTGAACTATATGGGCTTAGGCCAACATAATTTTGTAACATGTGTTAAATCTATAATAGGGTTAACACAATCAACATAGTATAAAAAGTTATAAGAAGGATTTTTTATTTAGGTAGGGGTTAGTTTTTATAATGAATTACTTAGGTAGGGATTATTTTTTATAATGAATTACTTAGGTGAATGTATAAGTGGGATTTTAATGCTTATGGAATCATATTATAGTAATTTATATTGGTTTTAGGTAATGGTATAGGGGCCAACAATCTTGGAAAGCACCAACATTTTTCCAACCTCTTTCCTAGGTCACCCTTTAAGGCATGCACTCAGAGAGATTGAGATTCGATGGGTTCCTACAAGAGAGAAAGAATTATTAATTGATAAAGTTTTAAAAATATTATGTGTATACCCAAACATTCAAATAAATTAAAAAATACAAAAAAATTCAACAGGTACATGTTTATTATCTCCTTTCATATATGATGTTTTCTTTATGTTAGTAAATAATATATCATTTATTTTATATACACACATACATTTCATGCATCTTCAAATATGATACATGCATACCCATATACATTATACTTGCAAATACAGATGTTGGAACTTTCCTCTTCCCATGTACTATACTAAGTTGGGGAAATTTACCTTGATTACAATTGATACATGTTATATTACTTTATGATCATTTCTACATTATCATGTTGAGATTATTTACTAACAATTACACATGTTTATATCCATGCTCACATATTTCATAGCGTACTTGATATGCTATGTTGCATGACATTTTTTGTTAACACATATATGCAGGTACTAGTATGATATTATTATGCTAGTTTCTTATATTTCATTTATTCACATTGTCACTTCCTTGAGTGTCCCTTTATTTCTTGTTAGAAAGGCATGACCTCCACATTTACATGGTTTTCAGATTTTAGTAGAGGCATGTCACAAAAATATGACCTAAACACTTGCACAATCTCTAGTTTAGTTACATGATTTAGATATACACTTGGGTCAGACTCTTATACATTGCAACAATTTTTGAATAGATTTAAAACAATTTTTTTTAGATTTATGATACATATATGTCAATTTAAGACATATTATAGGTGCATATTCCATGCAAGTGTAACAAAAAATTAAAAATTATATATACATATTATTATCAAAAGGATGCATTGATTACACCATGAAGTATTGTTATCAAAACTTTTATATTACATTAGTTGGTTATCTTGATAATTTTAATTGATTAAATCATTTAGTCTCACTAGAATTATAAATTGGGTTGATTAAAATCACCCAAACTCTCCATATTTATAGTATGAATTGATTAATTCACTCACCCTCACCAAATTATGTATTCACACTTGAGTTATGTGATTGATATTTAATGATCTCAATGGTTGTGTCACAACTCACTCTTGTACTTGATTTAGGGCATAATTACCATCTAATCCCCCTCTTCAAATCTCTAAGGTTTAGTTCTTAAACTCTCTCATCTCCAATGCTTCATAAGGAAGCATATTTACCAAAACAAGTATCAAGAGGTAACATGGTTGCATCAACACACATGTACTCCTTCCTTAATCCCTTTCTTTTCAAGTATTTCAATTATTTAAATTTCAAATTTTATGCATTGATTTATAAACTAGTAAACCATTCAACGTGGACTAATTCAAATCCAAGGTGTGCTATGCATACCTAAATATGGATATCTTTCCTTTAACCTAGTAATTTCATCCTTATGCATTATTATATTAAAGAAGAGGGAGGAGAGGGGGGTTAAATGTAGATACTAAAATATGATTTATATAACATCTTAGTCTTGTATACTTTGAAAATGCCTATTATGGATCTATCTTTCAGTCATAGATATTAATTATATTGAAAGGATCATATTTTCCATCTTATTGTGCCTAACTACTTATCTTATGGTCCAACCCTTATTATTTTGATGACCCAAGTCTCCTAAACTACCCAAAAAGCTCAAAATATGATATTTATCTTTCACTATTAGTTTTAGATCCATAAATATTTTTCTATCCTTCAAGATACTACCATCTATAGAGGGACACCAACATCGATGCTAGTGTCCAGATCCTTATCTAATGTCTAGTCACCAAAATTCATCCAATTTGAAAAATATTAGAAATCTATAGGTTAGCCTAATTTTATAAATTAACCCTACTATGAGATATTTTTAAAAGGTGTGGTATAAATACAAGTCTAATCCTTATCATTATTCATCATACTTACCAAGGCTCACTCAATAAATCACATAACTAAGTTAGTTTTCCCTATTCATCCTATATCTTTATCAGTAATATGAATAGTCATATTATAGGTCTGAAGCATTCAAAGAATAGCCCATGAGTGATATTTACCAAGTTATAAGTTAGATCATTGCATGCATCCACATATAGTATATTTCACCCTTGTGTACACCCACACTCACACATAAGGTATAACTACATATGTTTGAGGCTATCTTTAGAGTAATGGCTATGTATCCAATGTTCATTGATAGAGGGTTCTTTGAGGTCAATTTGACACTATGAGCCCACTAACCTATTTTTGGTAAGATAAAAATACTTAAGGTGAAATATATATGGTTTGATAAATACATAGTGAATGACCACCTATAGATATTCCATATCTGAAGACATCAATAGAAAGGCAAAAAAAAACCCAAAAACCTCTAGTTGGTTACATCACAATCTAGTGGATATTTCAGATAGGATAATAATATTACAATAAAATAACTACATCGATGATAACATCTAGAGGTGATGGTAGTTTTTGTGTCTACATAAGTAGTATTTATAGAATCTGACAACTGATCTAGAATATTTATCCCATAGACTTTTTCTTATGTCTAACCTATATCTACTTGCACATAGTAAACCTGAATAAGTATCATTTCTCTTTGGTTTTATAATCAATTGAATATCCTTCAAATTTGGTACTTTATATATTTATCATATCTCAATTTTATAATTCATAATATTCATTTATCTGATCTTGTAATTAATTTTCCTATTATAGATTAGTTTATCACCATTGTGCTTAAGCTCTTTTATATTCTTAACCCTATCTAAACTATTTCAATTTATGGTTAAATAAAAACAATGAACTTATTCTAAACCTATAAATAATGGTATACACATTAGATACACTAAACCCTTCCTACATTAAATTAAAGATCAATTTGAAATAAACAACATAAGAAATCATCTTACAAGTAATCCATGCATAACATTGTCTTAGTTTACCATGACATATAGGATTTTGGTTAGATGTTAACAAAAATTAAAAAAATCTTATTATGTTTGGTGAAAAGGCATTGGAAACCTTGAAGAAAAATTAATTTTTGGTTGTAAAGGTAGACCCTACAACATTTCCTAGTGCCTCCATACTATTCATCATTGATGATCAAAAATATACTTTTTTAAGAAATTAAAAAATGAACAATGACAACATTGGTGCTAGAAATAACAAAGGCAGTCATATAAAAACATGAAATACAAGGTATTGTCTCTAATGTGTGCCATTAAAATGCATCTATTTTTAAGGAAAGTGGCATACACATGCATAGTTTCTAGGAAAATAATGATAGATAGATTTAAAAACTTTAAGCTTGAAGGTCATATGAACATAAAATATGGTTGACGTTTTTCAAGCACTATATCTAATGAAAGTGGAAAATTTTGATGGGTTGTCTAATTTTTTTTAATAATTATAAGTATATAAAGTTAGTTTATTGTAAATATTTATTTAATATTTAGATGTTTTTTTTAAAAAAAAAATGAGAAGCTATTTCTTTTGAAGTGGAATGTGGAGTGGATTACCATTATTAATGTTTCTCTTGATGGATAGAGTTGATAGTCAAATTTAAACTATGTTTATAAATATATATTTATTTATTAGATCAAGTATTTGATTATGGCTTGAGCATATATGTGTACTTATGTATTATTTATCCCTAATCCCTCTTATAAGACCCCTTCTTTCATTAACTTCTCCCAATGTCTACCATTGATTGTATCAATTTTTCCAAAGATTTTATACACTCCTAAGACCTATCAAGGATGCCTTGGTATGCCCAATTCACTTTTTGAAGGGTCCTTTTGATTAAAGTGCCTTTGCCTCTTATTCTCATTTTTCACCTTTTTAACCATTGGAAGATAGTTTGGTGCCAATAGGGTTCTAATTTAAATTTAGTTTGTCTAAAAATGCATAGGTTTTGGTCTATAGGAAGAGAAATCATATTAATTTTGAATTTTTGTTATTAGATGGGTAGGGAAAAATACTAATCTTTCAAATATCTACACGTGATTATTATATTTGTAGGTGAAATGTAGTTTTTTAAGCAACTCACTAGAGAACAAAATGGAATATAACAAGCCAAAATTTGGCACGTGTATTCAATGACACTTCTCCACCATAGAATAACACATGATTTTTAGTACTTGGGAGCTAAGAATGCATGAAAATGAGATTTTAATGTGTCTAGTAAATAAAATGGCACCCAAAAGCTTAGTGTCCAGGTAAAACTAACTAAACATTTGTATTCCCACTAAATATATCATTACTACATAAAGATCAATTGTAAACACAAGGCCATAATTTTTGTTTAATGTTGATGTTAGCTCAACATCCTCATATGTAATGGCCCATGAAGTGGGTGGGAATATATAAATTTGTGTTTCTATAGCCTCAACAAGGGGTAGACATTTCATATCAATCATTGAAATATAAATTAACACATCTATATTAGATTCCAAAAATAAATAAAATTTAGACTCGTGGATCAAAAAAATGTTATATTACATAAATATAATAATATATTAATTATATATTAATATTAATTATACATACATGTGTACACACACACAAAGACATATATATGTGTGTGTGTGTGTGTGTGTGTGTGTGTGTGTGTGTGTGTGTGTGTGTGTGTGTGTGTGTGTGTGTGTATGTATATGTATATATATATATATATATTTATGTATGTATATATATATGTATATATATATATATATGTATATATATATATATGTATATATATATGTATATATATATGTATATATATATGTGTGTGTGTGTATATATATATATATATATATATATATATGTATATATATATATATATGTGTGTGTGTGTGTGTGTGTATATATATATGTGTGTGTGTATATATATATATGTATATATATATATATATAGAGAGAGAGAGAGAGATGTGTGTGTGAGAGAGAGAATAAAATTTAGACTCATGGATCTAAAAAAAGTTAAATTATATACATATAATACATTATTAATATATTAAGTATATATTATATCAATTATACATGCATAGATACATATATACATGTGTGTGTGTGTTTATACATAGATACACAAATGTATATATGTATGTATTTATGTATGTATGTGTGTATGTATAGACACACACACATGCATACATATATGTATGTGTGTGTATACATACACACATACATATATACATACACATATACAAATATATACATGTATGTATGTATGTATGCATGTATGCATATCTGGAGGGTCTTTAGGATATAAATAGTACAGGGCATTGATGGGCCCAAAGACTAGGATATATAGGCTATAGTTATGATCAACCTTATATATAAATGTGGCATCAGTAATCAATCACTAGATATATAAGATGCAATATATATAGGGAAGGGGGTAACTCTATATTGTGGGGATTCCAAAAAAACTCTATATATAAGGGGGCCTTCCCTAGATAGATATATATGGAGTACTATCTAATATTGAACCAACCCAAAATAGAGATAGTTTGGTAGGTCTAATTGAAGGCTAAGACTATTCCTTATATGTATACCTATATGGGTGTATTCCAACTCCAAATTTAGGTTTTATATTTGGCCCCAACCACCTATCCATATATTGGAAGGCCCTTATCTATATATGGCATTAGGTTTCATTAGACAAATTGAAGGCTAGTTGAAAGGTACCCCAACTAAAGTTAGATAGGGTTGCCCATATATATATATATATATATATATATATATATATATATATATATATATATATATATATATATATATATATATATATATATATATATTTAGATGGGGTTGAGGTGTATATATATAGGGTCCCCATATCTCATGGGTATCAAATAGGTAAAGGGATACTAGACTAGATTATATACATCAAATAAATGTTATTTAGATGACCACAAACTATAGAAGAATTGATTCCTATGGATGTGATTTTCTTTGACCATTGATATTCCTTAGTATGAGGGTCTATCAAGTATAGTTACGATGGGGGGATGCTCTTATGGTGATGGGAATACTATGATAAGGGTAGTTTAGGTGTATATTCTTGCATAGAGTCATATATTTTATTTGTCTCTAGTCTCTCGATCCATTGAGGAGAGGCTTGTTCCATATCTAGACTCTCTATCTAGATAGCTTAAAAGAGTATTTTTTTATCAGAGGGTTTGATCAATGGTAGTTATGTATATATACTCTTTCTCTCTCTTTCTTTATATATATATA
>JARHVA010000171.1:350000-447500 GCA_037957365.1 Torreya grandis | reverse complement strand
ATCTTAGATAGCCCCCCATACTTAGATGAAGTAGCGAATACTACATCAAATCAACTAGAATCCCTATATATCTAGGGGGATATATAGTATAAATAAGATGCTCATATATATCTATATATAACTCATATATGGTAGTTTTTTTCTACATTCAACCCATATAACTAGGAATGGGAAGTAACTCCACTTATATATGCCTCCACAAATATTTATGTCTAGTTGCTCTACATCTAATATCCTTTATATGGATATGGGACTAAGGGGTGACTACATATATTGGGATTGGTAGTGGGTTAGGCCTACACTATTTTAGTGGTAGGGAATAGTGGGGAGTTTTGGCCCACTACACTATGGCCCAGTACACCACTCTAATTTATAGTATATAATAGTCATTGAGTATTGGGAGAAGTGTCATGATTACGGATGCAATTAGTTGATTACCAGATGGTCTATATATGCAATAAAATCTAGTATCTATATAGGTATAGATGTAGAATCATGATGTGATGAAGGGAAGGGTGAAAAAATAATTAGGGATAAAGTGAGTAAAGGCCCTGACCAATTACTCAAGGTCAACACCTAGCTCCCTAGATCATATGGATTGGGACTGCATCACTAGTTTAGAATGGAGGAATGAATCACTACTTTGGAATGGAGGACCACATTGATAGTTTGGAATGGAGAAATGAATCATTAGTTTGGAATGGACTATAATATAATATACCATTATTTAATTTATCTAGAGTTTGTAGCACATATGATTGATATATGTGAGTGTATAGGCTTGCTCCTATGCACCTCAATCTATTTTTGCACATATCTCTCCCACCATATACATCTATGGGGGGGCTTTACTACTTTAATTCAAAGAAATTCCATGCCCCCCATATATATATATATATATATGGAAAGTAATTTATATGTATAGTATATAATCCTATCTCACTAAAGTTGATCAACGGCCCTAACCTAATCTAATTGACTGAAGTGGGACTATCCCTTGATCTATTTATCTCTATGGAGTAGGGAACTATAGAATAGGAATTAAGGGGCCCATATCTAGGGGATATAATATCAAGGGAGAGGGGTAGGCTCTAGAGTTATGTCTATGTTTTATGGGGACAACAAGGTAAGTATGGGTTCCTTGGGTAATTATTTGGACCCAATACCAATAGTAAGAAGTTATGGTAGTGAATCAATCTACCAATACAAAGGTATGAATAGGAATTAATCCATGGGAATAGACATGTCCAATCTAAGGATAATGGGTGGTATCAATATCTAGATATAATTAGAATGGTGGTATGGTAGTATGGTACCAATCCATGGCTATGGATTCTCTCTAGACCAATCATGAAGATGTTATAAATAGGGCATCATTTGATTGTTATATCTAGTTGGGGTTGACGGACTTCCAAAAGTCCCTACTTATAGATAGATATATAAATAGATAGATAGACATTTTTTATTGGCCTATATATTTGGGGCCAGAGGAGTGTCTTTTGTCCTTACTAGTTGGTTTATCCTCGAGATAGATAAATCCTTCTATCAGTCATCAACCCCCACATTATATATTTTAATTGGCACCCCATTGAGAGATTTAAATTATTAATTAGATTGTTAATTAGCCATATTATGCACCATATAGATATATAAGGGAGTGCACCTTATCTATATCTGAGGAAAACTCTTTAATGATTAGTGGATAGGTGGCTCCATCACTATATATCTTAACTATCCATAGTCTAGATTATTAGCTATATATAATGTGTCACCCTAGACATAATGAATGTATACCATACCACCTTAGACATAATGAATGTAGACCATTCCACCATAGACATAGTGAATCTATATTTTCCCCTCCCTTCTATATATAAACTCTAAACTCAACTATAAACTTTGGGGATTGGTTCTATATCTAGGGGGAATCCCTATCTATATATGGGTTTGGGCCCTTGACCTCTTGAGTAGATGTATATAAATAAGGATTAAGTGTCATATACCCACCACATTAAGACAAGAGATAAGGGCCTCTAGATAGAGATGATCTCCTAAAACTAGATAAAAGCTATATAGTATTTAGTCCTATTAGTGTCCTGGTTATAGAATAGATGGGCTTTCCTTGATCTATCTATATAGTTTCCCCCATATATATATATATATATATATATATATATATATATATATATATATATATATATCAAGGCCTATATATCTATTATCCTTAACTATATATGGGGTTGAGTTCTATATAGATATATGGGGCCAGTTATATAGGGCCTATGATTGATCCATCCATCATGCATCATCCTATTATACATGATAAAATGACTATATTTATTGTATCACGTACATAATATATGGATGCCCTCAATAAATGGGAGATCCATATAGAGATTTAAAGTCCCACCATAAATGTATAGGATGGGAGAGTGCCTCATGTATATATAGTTCTCCCTACCCCTATTTTTTCATGTATCTATTTGGGAGGCACATATATCGATATAGGAGGCATCAAGAGAGGGCATATATATATATATATATATATATATATATATATATATATATATATATATATATATATATACACATATATATATGTACATATATATATGTACATATATATATGTATATATATATATACATATATATATATATATATATATATGTATATATATATATATATGTATATATATATATATATGTATATATATATATATATGTGTGTGTTTGTGTGTGTGTATATATGTGTGTATATATATATATGTATATATGTATATATATATGTATGTATATATATATATATATACCCTCAATCGACCATATAGATATAGGGGTCACCATATATAGATCTAGGTAGAGGGGGGTTTCCATAGATATGGGTTTGGGGTCATAAATAGGGTCTATTATCCATGATAGGGGTTGGGGAGGCCTTATATATAGTTGTCCAACCAATTTAGTTACCCCATGTTTAATAGCATATATATCTATTATATATAGGGTGAGCATTTATTTGATTTTTCCCTAGAGTTGGTCAACTCACTATAGAACCATCTCGAGTCACATTAGGTATGATAGGATGACCAACCTATATACCCATCTTGTATGTAAATAATATAAAATATCGACTCTATGGATTATCCTTATCCCATCCCCTAGTTTGGTAGTAGACAATGCAAGGGGCCATATCTCCCATATCTATATATATTTCAGGGTACCGTGTTATTATGTTGATCACTCAGGAGTAGAGGACAACATATAGGGGTGGGGGAGTCCCCCCATATATATACTTACAAAGGGTTGGAAGAGTTCAAACTTGATGCAATGTATAATGTGCATATAAGCCTTCCCTTTTCTATTATAATCTATAATGTAAATCTAAATCTCAATTTCAATTTGTATATGGAGTTCCACCATAGACAGTGAATATTATATATATGGGGTACCAATGAAACTATATATTGTGTCCCCATATTCGTATATAATCTATACAATGCCACCATAGACATAGTGAATATAGATTATGGAAGGGACAAAGAGGAAGGTATTATTATTCACCATTTGAATACAGTCAATAAATCAGTTATTACCATTAATCGGTTGGAATTTCTTGGAATGAAGATGAGAAATAAGGTATTATATGTGGATGTGTTAAAATAAAGGATGGATAAGGATGAGTAACTTCCCTTTGTTTCAAATCAAGGATGATAAAATTGAGGATGGATAAGGTTAAGGATGAGAAAGGAGGTATTCATATCCATTAGGAGTGGACCTGATGAGCCATTGACCTGAGTGCATTTAGTGGTTCATATTAATGAGTGGTTGTCATTCCAATTGGTGAGGAAAGTGGTTTGACAGTTTTCATTAGGTATCATCTATAGTCTTCATATAGATTTGATCTTCAACTCCGTTTATAGGTAGCTATATTTAGATCCATTTAGATATGTGGTATAAATAAACCTAGCTAGTTGTCAAGCTCCTGGTTAAGTATTCAATCTCCAATCTTGAATCTTCATATCATATTATTAATATAGGTGATTAGCCTATATGTATGTATGTATATACATATGCATGTATATATAAATACATACATACATACATACATATAATGTATGTATATACATACATATACATATACATACATACATATATACATAAATACACACACACACACACGCACGCACGCGCACACACACACACACACACACACACACACACACACACACACACACACACACACACACACACAATGTATGTATATGCACGCACACACACACATACATATCTATCTATCTATGTATGTGTGTGTGTATGTATTATACATAGATACATACATATATATGTATACATACATACATATATGTATGTATGTATTTATGTATACATATGTATGTATGTATATAATATACATACATACATATGTATGTATGTATTGTGTATGTATGTATACATATCTATGTATATATGTATGTATGTATACATGCATACATATATGCCCCACTAATCTATAGATAGTCTTAATCTAAATCTAAATCTATAGACGGGGTCCCCATATTTGTATATAATATAGATGCTACCACCATAGACTATGAATCTATACCATGCCACTATATACATAGTGAATATAGACTGTGTCCCCATAGACAATGAATCTAGACTATGCCAATGGAATTATATAATATGGGGGCCTTTGATTGACCCTGTATAGAGCTAAGTTTAGATATATAGGGGGCATGGTATAGATTCACTATGTCTATGATGGTATAGTATATATCTTTTCTTATTGTAAAAATATCTATATTTTCGCACCTGATATATTAATTTAGATTTTATATTATTTCCAATGAAATTATATATATACTATGATATCAAGGGACAATCCATATCATATATATTATAATAATTATCTGAGTGGACCCACAAGATATGGTTTTATTGGCACAACACCCCATATAGAGTAGAGTATGGGGCTGTATAGATGGATAGGGAACTAACATATTATATTCTATATATTAAGGGGAGGGAGAGGGTTGGGCATAGTCTATATGGGTTTAGTTGGAACCCTATAGTTGAGATATATAGATGGGTGTGCCCCTGCCCCTATATGATATCTACCAAAAATTATAAATTAGAGAGGGTCCTCTATTTATATATGGGTATGGGACATAATTATCATTAATCAAGGGGGAGAGTGCTCTTCTAACATAGCTATTAGACTTGAAGGAAGACTCAACAAATTCCATTCAACTACCAATCCTCTCTATGTATTTGGGGCGTGTGGTCAAGATGATCCCTTGATCACATATGTAGGAAAAACCTCTATATCTAATTTAATCATAGGGACACTTGATCAATAGATATTATTCCCTTTGGTACTTTGGTCCACTATTCATAAAAAAAAATAATTCTCCCCCTTGTTGGGGAGGCCACCATTTTAGAAGGGGGTACTCTTTCAACTAAGAACTAATTGAGCTATGTTCCTCATGGCTAGTCATACCACCCAACCACTAATCAATCTTAAAATGTCATCCCATTGTTGGCTAGTGGTAAACCATAATAAGAAGGTTACTCATGGCTACTAAAACTAGGATTTTTTCCTCATGGTAGAGTGGTTGATATCTATATCTAGTATCCTCATGGTAGACAAGATCTGTGTTCATCATAAATATACATTAGTCCCTACAAGGATTTATTAGTTATTCATGCGAAGTTATGTCAAGATAAGTTGGTATACATAGTCAACCCATTTTCTAAGCTAATATGGTGAGTTAGGGGAGTGAATGGATTGTGTAAACCATATAGAAAGATAGGGGGTCCTCAACCTTCTCACCATCAATAGGGAGATATTACTAGAGATCTCAATAGGAATGGAGACCTGTATGGTTCTAACATGGGTTCTTTATTCATGTGATACCACTGATTAAGATGAGATGATGTAGGATTCATTAGGTGGAGTGAATAAGTGGAGTCCATTAGAATGAATATAGATTCAGGGGTGACTGTATATAGTATATATCTGCTCAATTTTTTTTAATGAAATGTGGCTTTCTATCTCTCCTTAGGTGAATCTATAAATATCAAAACAACATTCTATTATTAGTATTATTCATAGAGTAGGGTTCACTATGCACACCTATATATATAAGTAGGTTGAGGGAGAGAATGCACCTACCCAGTCTCTCACTCATGTAATTAAACAACCAGATTGAAGACATATATTATAAAAATCATCATGATATATGGATGTCATCCCCTTTCCACATGATGTTGGTTGAATGCCCACTATATATGATAGAGTGCATAGATGATATAACTTTAAGGAATAGAAACATCAGTGAGTGACACATCTATATATCCACTATAGAGGGTTTACAGTCTCTATATATTAAGAAATTTATATATTGGGGTAGAATGAAGTGAGTGATAACTATGAATGTAGGCCACTATAGTGAGATTATATCACATCCTGTAACCTGAATGCATTTGTTACTAGGATGGAATCTATTTGGTCTCCCTTTGTCCTAGTTATATGTAACTATATGTCTATTTGGTGTTTCAAGATGTTGTTGGTGAATGAATCAAAACATGATTATGGAATTAGTGGTAACAATCCAACTATATCTATAAAGGTTTGACACCATTCCTAAGAGTTATTTATTCATGAAAGCTAGGTGGGTGAGCCCTTTATTGGTTAATGGGAAGGCCAAAAAGGAATGGCATCTAGTCTATATATCCCTTAAACCATCAATGTATTGAGAATAGATAAAGAGGGTTCTCCATCATCCCCTCTCAACTTGATCAATATGTGTATAGAAAATCAATGCATGTGCTGCTATGGTATGCACTCAACCCCCATATAAAAAATCCACATCCACCTACCCATCCACCCACACACACATATAAAATTTCTTGTCAAATATGTCACCACGCTAAAAGTTATAGACCCCTTTATAATGTGTTTATTTCATGTAAATCCACTAGCTTCCTTGAATTCAAATGTGGTGTACGATATGGACCCTTTAGTGTATGGTATCACTTGAAATACCCTATCATTTCCCTCACCATCATTTCTCATCTCACCTTTAAATATTTCACCACTTTCATGTTAAGTATGGCCTTTCCCTTCACTATTACTTCACCATTGCTCAAGCTCACCATGAAATAGAATGTCTCCTCCCTGCAAAGTTCATTACCATGCCATATGAATAAACATACAAACTTATTTTTCATCATCACCTCCACCATAAATATAAAATTATTGTTTCTTAATGCTTTATACACAAAAGGTGAGATGGGGTCAATAGTCATGAGTTTCAATGAGGTACAAATATCAATTTAAATTCCTTCACTTTACAAAACCCCACTTTACCAAAACATAAAATTGCATCCCTTTTAACATAATTTGATCCTTTGGGGCAATGGGTAGTTTACTCTACATTATCCCTTATTACCAAATTCTTCATCAAATATTCCATTAAATAAAACAAATCTAAAATCTTTTTTCTATTTGTATTTATTATTTTTATCATTATTACATTCTAATATTTTTTATTTATTTTATTTATTTTTTAACCCTAATATTCCTTAATAAAAGAGGATAATTAGATTCCACCATTATGAATCATTTATAAATATTCAAACATGTAAATATTCTTGTAGATATTATTCATAGCACTAAATGTAGTAAGCCTTTTTTTTGCAAGGTAATTCAATATAACAAGATGCATAGGTGTGTTTACATGATTCCTTTTCCAATATTTGTGAGGGTTTCTTTCTAGAATTTTCTTATTTTTTTAAAATCATAAGTGTCTTTCATGCTACAATTATTAATATGGAAGTGTTTTGGACTGTTCTATATCTATATAGTTGGTGATAAATAATACCTATCATCATTTTGTTTAGGTATTTGTATAGTGGGTTTTTTTGTTAAAAAAACTAAAACTAAGGTATTGAAGTTATCATTGAAATATTACTAGCCACAATGGGTTAATGCATATGTAAGGAGGATTTAAGATTCACTCTTTTAGTGTATGTCTTTGGGCTTTCTCGATACATATTTCAGTTCTATCAAAATTCAAGATTTTTTTAGAGTCACAAAAAATCAAGAATTCTATCTACATTATTATTAAAGAAATAATTAAACCTGTACCCCCTTAAGTTGCATGATACTTTGAGTCTAACATCTGAATCATGAAATAGGAATTATTTGACACAAAACTATAACGTTGGTAATCTATCACTAAAATGAACCATAGTTTACTAAAATTAAGTATAGTGTATTATAAGTTACTAGTACTAATTGTATTATAGTTCTTAATTTGTGATTAATTATGATAGATGTGTTTCATTGAGAGACTACTTTCTTAGATTCATCTCATTATATTTTAGATGCCAATCCTATCAATGACATCATAATTTATGATGACCACTGTTTGTTGGTAAGGATAGATGCATTTCACAATGCATTTATTTGTTTATTGACTAGAAACAATGTGGAAACAATGCATTTATTTGTTTATTAGTTTCATTCCACAATGCATTTAAGTCACATGATACTCTGAGTCTGACATCTAAATCATGAGCTAGAAAGTATTTGATGCAAAACTATAATGTTGGCAAATTACCACTAAAATGAACCATAGTTTACTAAAATTAAGTGTTGTGTACTATTTGTTATTAGTACTAATGGTACTATTGTTATCAATTTGTGATTAATTAATTTGGAGGCATTCATTGAGAAGTTGATTTCTTACATTTATCTTAGTATATTTTAGATGTCAATCATGTCAATGACATCAAAAGTTATGGTGACTACTATTTCTCAATAGTGATAGCTACATTCTACAATGCATTTCGTTAATTGTTGACTAGAAACAACATGTAAATAATGCATTTATTTGTTTATTAGTTACATTCCACAAGGAATTTAAGTCATGTGATACTATGAGTTTGACATCTAAATCATGGGATAGAAATTATTTGACACAAAACTATAATGTTTGTAGACTACCCCCTAAAAGGAACCATAGTTTACTAAAATTAAGCATAGTGTACTATCAATATTATTATTAATGGTACCATAGTTATTAGTTCACTATTAATTATGTTGGAGTTTTTTCATTGAGTTATTACTTGATTATATTTATCTCAGTACATTTTAGATGCCAATCCTATCAATGACATCAAAATTTATGGTGGCTATTATTTGTTGATAGGAATATAATCATTCCATAATAAATTTATTTGTCAGTTGGGATAACGTATGGATGAATAATGCATTAATAGAGTCATTTATCATATGATTTTCCAAAAAAAATTAATTAAAAAATACATTTAGATCATGATGCATGATTAATAGTATATGTTTAGACTTGGATGTATGTTTCAATTCCTCTATTTCTATTTTCTGGAGAGTAAAGAGAAGAGCATTCAAAGAAGGAAAATATAGCATTAATATTTTAAAGCTTGTACATTTTATCATTATTTTATTTTTTGTCTAAACTTATAACACCTCTTAGTAATAATTTATTATTTCTTCACCTTTATAGACTACAATTTATCCACACAAATTTTAGCATTGCACATGTATAAACCTCAATTACACGAGCATAATGTCCATAGGTATCTCCATTAAAATAATATTTTTTGATAACAATTCTTTAAAATAAAATAAAAAATAGTTTTTAAACAAAAAAAATCTTTATGTTTATGCATATATAGGCATCCATTCTCAATCATATCTACTCCTAATGATGAACACATAAGCACACATAAGAACAATTGGAAATTGGACATGGGAGATGAAGAGAATATTTTTGAAGGTAACAGTTTTAGATTTTATGCATCTCACGATATCTTTCATTCTATAAAATTTATGATCTAATCATAAAAAGTTTAAAACCTGATAGATAATGAAACTACCTATTGCTGGAAGGAGTGGTCTTTTCATAATAGAGATCATCTCACCAAATGATAAAACAATATAGTACTCAAGAAAATTCATTTTTTTAATATCATTTTAAAAAATATCTATTTATAATATACAAGATAATTTAAATGGTACAAAATCATGTTTAACCCTAAATTTTAGATACATAGAATGGGGTAAGAATATAGAAAAGTTTAAGCACAAGGGTGATAAACAAATCTATAGTAGGTCAATTAATTAGAAACTTAGAAAAAACATATTATGAATTAAAATATTGAGGTATGCTTAATATATAGAGTAACAAATTTGAAATATGTTCAATTGATTATAATACAATAGAGAAAAGATAACTAGCTAGGTTTTATATGTGCATGTAGATCCAGGTTAGATACAAGCAATAATGCACATGACCATGATTCTAGACCAGTCATCATATTCTATAACATGTACTTTTGTACTTATGTAGCCACAAACACTAACATTAGATCTTGCCACTACCGTCAATGCTACAATCCAACTATGATGCATGTGTCTAATTTGAATAATGACTAGATCTTGATGTGACTAAATTCAATGTTCATAGATTTTATCACCTTTCTACTAATTTTTTTGATATTTGATATAGGTTGTTTCTTTTTGATAATTGATCAAACCCTGATTGTTCACCTTTCTTCAACCTTGTACTACATTTCCAAAAATAGGTTAGTGGGCTAACATTTTTGATCTAACTTGAAATACCTCCCTATCAATGAGTGCTACCTAAATATCCACTAATCTGAAGAGGGCCTCAGATAGATGTAGTTTTCCCCTATGTTTAGGAAAGTGTGTATAGAAGGGTGAAATATATTATATGTGGATGCATGCAATGATATAGATTTTAACTTGGAAAATATATTTCATGGGATACTCTTTTATTGCTTCAGACCTTTTGTATGATTTTTCCTATGATTGGTAAATAAATAGGAATGAATAAGGTAAAATATCTAAGTTATTTGAATGATTGAATGAGATTTTTTAGGTGCGTACTTGGTATTTTCTAAATGAGGAATGAGAATTAATTTTTAGCTAAAGAAAATTTAAAATTATAACTTAAATTTAACATGACATTTATATAAAATATAGTTGCATCTATGTAGTGGCTGATGTCTTCACACCAAATGTGTGTGCTAAAAACTCATCACTCATAAGTATATTATCCAATAATTTTGAACCACCACCACCATCATCATCAGAAGGTCAAATGTATATAGCTTCACAAGATCTACAAGGGTGGGGTTGGGTATGCACACTAGGTGGTGTATCTCTAACATCAGTTTGTGAGAGCCTACTCATATGTTGAATGAGTGTATCAATGAGTGAACTAATTACATGCAGAGTATCGATCTCCATGAACTAATAAAATGTAAAGGGGATCTTGGGCTCAAATGTCTTTTGGATATGGATCCTTGTAGGTCAATTAGGTGCATAATGTGCACCTGGTCGATCCTTTACAGAGCCTTTTCCTTAGCCCTAAAACTTTCTAAAATCAAAATAATTTGGAATATCATTGAGTAAAAAATCACAAGAGAGTTTCCTTAAAAAAAATAATGGGACCTTATGGTTTTTACATGATGGATAATCGAACACCATCTACCACCGATCCCAAAAATTGGTTGTGATTAAATTATGTTGGCAACAATGGATTGGAAAACATTTTGTAGTTACTGGAAATAGTACATTGGTGGCTGCGTTAATGAATAAGGTGAAAATTATATGTCTTTATTATTGACCTCACGTGCTAATAATTTATCAGCATAATAATCCCTACAACTATCCTAATATGAATCCCATCTATCAATTTGACTCATTATAGAATCTATTTAACCTAATAATGCCTCTAGGGAATTGGATAGATAGGTGTGGTGGGTTTTGGTGAAAGTGGGATCCTTCACACTCCTAATTAATTATTCAATATCAATTTTATTTTCCACATTGTGGTCAACTAGACTCTCCTGACTGCCTAGGTGATTTTTTGGAACTATACGAGGGTTAGGAGGAGGGTTAGGCTAAGGAAAAAGAGGGTCAAGAGGGTTAGGCAAAGGAGCAAGAGGGTCAAGAAGGTTAGGAAAAGGAATAAGAGGGTTAACAGGATGGGTTATTCAAAATAAATAAATTACCAATTAAATAATGAAAATAACAAAATTTAATAAATAATGAATAGATTTTTATAACTTACCTCTTCTATGTGGTGGCATCATCAGTTAGTAGATTCTTGGAATGAATTGCAACAAATATTGGCCTCATGAGTGCAAAACACAATCGTGGAATGCAGGAGAGTGAGGGAAAAGATAGAACACAAACATAAAATGAGGAAATTTTGCATTTGGTGTGGTTTTTTTGTCACACAGGGAATGCGATCACGTTATTAATGTGATCTCATTCCCTATTTTAAAATAATATGATCACATTATTTGTTTTAAATAACATGATCATGTTATTTAATAACACGATCACATTATGGATCAATAATCACTGAACCATAATTCAATTAATGCAATCATGTAATTAAATTAATGTGATCACATTATGTAATTAATATGATTGAATTATTAAATAACATTATCACATTATGGTAAATTTCCATAGAATTTTCCCCCGACTTCATGTACATACACTCTACTTAGATAGATTAGAAAAAGCTAGTGGATTTTCCTAGATAACCAATATTACAACATCCATTACATCCAATATATATTTAAGACTCTCGAGAGACTTTATTTATTCCATCATGTACTATACTACTATATAAATTTATTCACATATCTCATGGTAAACATAGGCACATTATACTACTATGGATAGAATTATACATAATATATTATCCAAGCACTCTAAACCACTAGCATCATCATCATCATAAAGTCCAGTGTATATAACTCTATAAGATTTGCAAGGGTAGGGTTGGGTATGCACACAAGGTGGTGTATCTCTAGCATCGACAAGTAAGATCCTACGTATATTATGAATGAATGTATCAATGAGCGAACTAATTGAATGTAGTATGTTGATCTCCATGACCTACTAAAATGTAGAGGGGATCTCAAGTTCAAGTTTCTTTTAGATAAGGATCCTTATAGGTTGATTAGGTGCATGACATACACTTGGTTGATCTTTTCAGATCCTTTCCCTAGTTTATAATCTCATTGAAGACAAACTCACAGTAGATTTTCCTAAAAAAATACAATGGAACCTCATGGTTATTACATGGTGGATAATATAACACCATCTACCATCGGTCCCAAAAATTGGTTATGATTAAATTGTGTTGGTAGTGATGGATTGGAAAACATTTTATAGTTATTATAAATGGTACATTGGTGGCTGGGTCAATGAATAAGGCATAAATAGAAGCTTTTTATATGTCTTTATTCTTGACCTCACATGTTGATAATTTTTCAGCATAATAATCCCTACAACTATCTTGATATGAAGCCCATTTGTTAATTTGACTAATTATAGAGTTTATTTGACCTAATAATGTCTCTAGGGTATTGGCTAGATAGGTGTGGTGGGTGTTGGTGGAATTGAGATCCCTCATTCTCCCAATTAATTCTTCAATTTTAATTTTATTTTCCACATTGTCATTAACTAGACTCTCATGACTACCTAAGGGATTTTATGGAATTATAGGAGGGTTAGGAGGAGGGTTAGGTTGAGGAACAAGAGGGTTAGGAAAAAATATAGGAGGGTTAATAGGATAGGCTATTCAAAACATATAATTACCAATTAAATAATGAAAATAATAAATAATTAATATATTTTTAACAATTACCTCTTCTACACGGTGGCATCATCAGTTAGCAGCTTTCTAAAATGAATTACAAAAAATATTGGCCTCATATGTGTAAAATGAGATCATGGAGTGGAGGAGAATGAGGGAAAAGATAGAACGTAAGCACAAAATGAGGAAATTTTGCATTCAATGTGATTTGTTTCATGACACAAGGAACACAATCTCATTATTAATGTGATCACATTCCCTATTTTAAAATAACATGATCACATTATTTGTTTTAAATAACATGATCACGTTATTTGTTTTAAATAACATGATCACGTTATTTAATAACACAATCACATTATGGATTAATAATCATCGATCCATAATTCAATTAATGCAATCACATTATTTATTTAATGTGATTGTGCTATTTAATCAATGCCATTGCATTATTAGATAACATGATTGTATTATGGGAAATGTCCATAGAATTTCCCCCCAACTCCCTGCACATACCCTCTACTCAGATATCCTAGAAAAAGATAGTGTATTTTCTTATAAAACTAGAATTACAACGTCCATTACATATGATATATATTTAGGACTCACGAGAGCCATTATCTATTCCATCATGTACTATACTACTGTACAAATTTATTTACTTATCCCATGGTAAACACAGGCACATTCTACTACTATGGATCATATTCCACATAATATTATGGTTCCTATAATGACATAACATATGAAATATCATATGCTTGGTGATGTCCATGATGAATATGATACATAATGAGATTAATTTTCATATTTTGAATTAGATACACATGTTATTACTTGACAACGATGGGTAATACTAATCATGTTGGACATAGGACCTACATGTGAGCATCCCATTGATGGGATCATTAGTTAGCATTGCATAATATTTTAATAGTCATAAAATAAATTAAAATAAAAATATTCAAAAATAAAGCACCAAGACCTATGCATTTCTTATTTGCATGATGTTTTATGATTTTTCATATATAGTGAATTCTAAATGTGGTTTTTAAATACACATGCATTTCACAATATACATAAATGAAATACATGACATACAAGGAATTTATGACATGGACACACAAATGTAGGACTTTCCTATGCCCAGGAGTTACCATCCTACATTGGAAAAATGTTTTTATTGGGGGTATCTAGCTACTTTACATAGGTTTTATCATTTTATGACTATCTCTAGTTATCATAGTACACTACTTTACATTAATTATACATGACTTTATCTTACTCATAATATTTAGAGATCCATTTCACTAGATATTCTATTTTTCTATATGTGCTTATGACATACATTGATTTTGTAGATAACATTTTATTTTTCTATGCATTCTTGATGGCATTGCTTATTCTTTGACTTTATTTACTTTGTGACATTTGATTGTCCATTATGTTTGACTCTAATTTTGGGAAATATAGTTTCCAATGTGTGTGTGACACTTTATTGTGTCGTGTGTGTAACATTTTCTTGTACATTGTATATGACCATGAACCTTGTGTAATATTTTATTGTTTATTAAGTATGGCCCTTGTAATTGTGTGTCATTTGATTGTCCATTGTGTGTGACTCTTTGAATATACTTTATATGTGTGGATAAATCTAGGATTGTTTACTAATCTTGTTGAGATTTTTAAGTTTTTCAATGTCTTGATCTACATCATGTATTCTCCTTCTATTTTATAGTGTCATGATATAGTGTATATCATAATTTGTTTTGCATATTTATCACTCAGTCTATAGATATTCATTTCTATGTCAATTATTCATTGTGTTTCTCATTGATATATCTATTTACATGACACTTTTATTCTTAGAACACATCTCATACACATTCAAATTCTTTGTTATTACAATGATGGAAATTTCCTCACATGTTATTAAATGATTTACACTATTTAAATATTTTATATATTACATAATGCTTTTAAATGTTATCTTTTGAGATAATTAAAATTCATATGTTGCATTCCTCACCTCAAAAAGGAGGCACAAATAATGGCTTTTCATAGAGAATAAGCCTTCGAAATAATGAAAAATAAGTTTTTGGGCACAAATTATTTCAAAATGTTACATGCTTTTATTGAGAATATGATGTATTTCATTAAAATTGGGGGAATATGTGCATCATGAGTCATATATTTCACAATATTATAATATATTTAACATATTTTATCAAAATATTACATAAATTATAGGACTTAAGTTACACAGGTTATTATAGTGGGGGCACATGTGTGGTATATATTCATGGTTTCATAGATATCATGATATTGGCACAGGTTATATGACATAGGTTACTCAAATTACTAGATGGAATGGAAACTCATGGCATTCTCTATTTTGTATTACTCAGATTTATTTCAAAAATGAAATATATTCAATAATTAATTAAGCATTACTCGGATTTATTCATATAATCTATGTAGTGGATGATTTCATTTTTTTAGGAAACCATAATGGATTCTATTTTTACATAGAGATATCGAGTTGTTTAGGGTTGAAGTTGGGCATAACTTGACTTCTAGGCACTTATCAAATTTTAGGAACCCATAATGGATTATGTTTTTAGGCTCAATATTAAACTGTGTGGGGCTGATTTTAGGCATGGATTAACTTCTAGGCACTTATCTATTTACAATGAGGCTTGAGGCATATGCAACTCAACCCATGGTTTTACACAACATCTCCTATGGGGCATAATCACCCCATTTTCTATTGTCTCCAAAACACAAGTCTTTGGAATATGTCTTGGTTCACTTGAATATAAGTGTATTCATTTCCCAATATTTCATTTCACATATGTTCAATGTTTTTAATTTCAGATTTCAATCATGAGTAAACATTCATTTCTACATGTCTCATTGAAGGTTTGGATGGAGTAAGGCACAACACATAGTACATACTTGGGAAACATCTATCACAATTATCTTTTTGTATCACCTTCTATTATTTTACTTTAATAATTCCATTACTATAATAAAATGGAGTAAATGTAGACAATTTTATTTAGTAATAGAGACTTTAAAATGCGTAATTTGACCAAATCTAGAACTATTTTAGGAAAATAATAGTTAGTGCATACATTTTTGAGTAACTTTAATATAATATGTGATACAATATATAATTGTGGGAGATAATATATTATGTGTGTTGTGATTTATAACAACTCGCATATCGATGAATTCTAAAGTTGTTAGGTGAGATATTCTAAGGATAATTTGGGGGGATTGAGATAGTACATATCTCATAGTATTTAGGAGATCATCAAACTATCTACATGTACTTCCATTCATTGAATAAGATAATGAAGATGATTGTGTTTAATTTTTCAATATGTGACCAAATTATATTTGGTATTAGAGTAGCCATAGAGACCTAAGATATTGTATGGGGGGAGAACCATTATGTTCTTGATTGCCCTAGCTAATGAGAAAGGATAATTATGAGAGTTTTTGCAACATAGATTAATTACGTAGGTTTTAATGTTTTCTTGTATTTTTGTATGGTATATTTTTTATTCATTAGATATTTGGGTGTAGTTTAATGATCTTGATACTGTAAGGATAATGCATTGATAGATATCATGTGGTCAGCATCTATATGACATCTACTTGTCAATTTTGTGAATGTTTTGTTAGTCCATGTTATGTTGTGATGTATACAATTGTATGATCTATGTATAATGTTATTCGAACATATAATTTGTCTATGAGTAGATCTGTTTGCCCCTAATCTCTAACATAAAATGCAGATGTGGATAATCATAGATCTGTTTGCCCCTAATCTCTAACATAAAATGCAAATGTGGATAATCAAACTTATGTGCAAGTAGATATACAAACTATATGGATTTTATTTAAACCCATTTGGAACCATGTGTTTCCCTCCAATGCCAAGGTGCATGGATGTTTGATCATCATTGTCCTAAACATCTAGTCATAAATGATAGGTACTTATGGAAAGTTAAAGAGTATATGCTTATCCATTTTAAACATTTTATTTTGATGCTACCATATCATTTAGTTTCATGTCTAAAAATATCTACTAATTCTGCTTTAGGGTATAATCAATCATATTCACAGTGATAATGTTTTGTGGCTCAGCCAAATTCATAATATTAGATGAGCTTTTAAATTTTTTACCACTAACCATTTTACTCCACAACTTTTTCCTCCATGTGCTCAACGACGCTGATGTGTTCCTCAAACTAGGTATTTCAAAAATGGTGATCAAAACCCTAATCCTTTGCAATCAAGCTCAAATTATGAGTAATCTCTTCCAAAGTCTAAGTTTGTGACATAGTTAATAATTAATATTTTATTATTGTTTTTATGTTTTAAGGTTATAGTTAGTTCTCTATAGTTTATTTGTCAATAAATGGTTATCTCTTGACAAGTCAAATAGTTTTTTATTATAAATACTAAAAGTTATAGATTTTATTATTATAATATTAAGTTTAGTTTTATTGTTACTTGTTAGGATAAATTAAAACCTAGATCTATCCCCAAAATGCATACAAGAGAAACTATGAAACGAATTAATCAAATATTCAAAAAATAAACATAAGCATGCACATAATAGGAGACACCAAATTTAACATAGTTGACCCAAGATGGGGCTACATCCACCAAACTTGTTCAGTATATTATTTACAACAATATAAGGGAGAAACAAAATCATGTAAGAAACCCTATTACACCTCTCTACCTTTTTCACCTCCTCTCTATGTATAATTTATTTTCACACTCATACATCTCAGCCATATATCAATACATTTTTGGGTAAAAATGCCTAAACATAACCTCTACCATCATATCTAGAAACCTTTAATTAATGACCTAGATTGACTATGAAATTACAATTTAACAAGGAAATTTTAATTAGAATTTTCTCCAGGGAAAGCAACCCCTAGACCCCTGGGGGTGGTCATCCCTCAGACACCACAAGGGGGGATCCTCCCCTTTCAACCCCCTATGCCATCAAGGATTCAAAGAATGGGATTTAAACCCAACTAAAATAACATCAAAATTTTAACCTCTGATCCTAGAAGACAATCAGGGTCCACACCTAACAATTATCATAGTCTGTAAGAATTTAAATAAGTGTCTAATTTTATTTTTAATAGTGGGGATTTTCATCTGGCATATTCTAGGCCCATCAATTTATGCTCCACCTTCTACAAAATTTGCATGAAAAGCCTATCCTTAAAAATTCAAATATTGCTGGAAAATATGATTGCAAATCAATAGGGGGCCTTCATCTTTGGCAGATAGATCTCAGATGATATTATTATTTCCCATGAAACCATTAATTTAATGGCAAACTCCTCCAGATAAGGAATGTTTTTCAAGATGGATATGAATAAGGCCTATGATAGAGTCTCATGGTAATTCCTTGAAAATTTTATTTTTAGATTCATATTTAATCAGGCTGTCAGAAACCTAATCTCCTCCTACATCACTACTCCCATGTTCTTGATTATTATTAATGGTGTTCTTAAGGTTTTTTTTCTAGTTAGGAGAGGGCTCAAACAAGGGGACCCTCTCTCCCCATATCTTTTCATCATCATGGTTGAGTCCTTGAGTAGGATGATTGACAAGGCCAGAAACTCTAACATCATCAAAGGTATCACAGTGGCTCCTAACACCAAATTGGTCACTCATCAAAAATTCATGGATGATACACTAATGATGGGGGAAGATTTGGTCACTAAATCCAAATGCTATGAAAAAATCTTGGAAATCTACGAGATCATCTCTGGTTAGAGCGTAAACTTTAAGATAAGTTCATTATTTTTCATTGATACTCTAGTTGCCCTACTAGATAAGATATCCATAATTTTGGGTTGTGTCATCTAGAACCTTCCTTCTTCATATATCAACATTCCTCTCTTTAATGATCCTATGAAATTTGAATTTTGGAATCCTCTCATTGACAGGATCCAAAGGAAGTTATCTGAGTGGAGAGGAAATATTTGATCACAAGCCAAAAAATTACAACTTCTAAAAAGTTTCCTTCAAAATATCTTAGTTTAGTTCATGTCTTTATTTGTTATACCTAGAAAAGTAGCAGACTAGATCGAACAAGTTTAAAAAAATTTCCTTTGGAGAGGGTCTGAGGATAGATTCATGTTTCCCCTCATTTCCTAGAATAAGGCTTATATTCTGACATCGAAAGGATGATTAGGATTGAGAAGGGTGAAATCCATGAACCAAGCTCTTCTAGTGAAACAAGGTTGGATCAAGGAAGATAAATTTTAGACTAAAATCATAAGGGCCAAATATATGAATTATGGGGAAGGTTATTCCTTTCTTTCTAAAAAAGGTCCTATTAACAGTTCATCTTTTTAACAAGGCCTAAGAGTAAGAAAAGATATTTTAAAAAGGGACTCAAATGGAATATAGGTAAAGGGAATAAAGTTTATTTTTGGTAGGATTCTTGGATCCAGTCTCCTTAGCTTCCTCTATCCAAGATCTAGAGTTGATCAATTTCTTTAAAGATACTATTGGTCACAAGGTTTGTGATTACAGGGAGGTTTTTGAAGGTAGACAAAGATGGAAAATGCTTCATAAAGTTGATTCCAACTAGCACCAAAAAATCATCCTCCAAGACCTAAATTTAATTCTACAAAATATTTACATCAGCATCTTCTTGAAAGAGGATGATTTTTTTTGGAAAGCTAATCCCAATGGACTCTACTCTATTAAATCTAGTTATCTTTCCCTTTGGGATCATGAGGACTTTGAGGAAAATTGGAATATCCTATGGATAAAAAACCTTATCCCCAAGATCAATGTCTTCTTCTGGTTGGCTGCCCATAATAAGATCCTCATAGTGGATAATTTGATGAGAAGGGGGATCCTTATCCTAAATTGGTGCAGGCTATGTAGGCAAGAGGTTGAATCAATGAAGCATTTATTCCTCTTTTGTCCTTTTTCTTCTTCCATCTTTTGCTCTTTCTTCAGCCTCTCCAACTATTCCTCAACCACCCAAAGAAGCATCAGAGATCTTATTACCCAATGGAAACCACCTTGGGATTCTCCCCCTTTGAAATTTTGGTGGAACTTGGCCCTACCCCATATTTTCTAAGGAATTTAGTTTTCTAGAAACTCGAGCATTTTTGACAACCATAAGCCTTCAGCCCTCTCAAACTTTAAGAGAATCATGGCCCTACTGAAGGAAAATTGGTTATCTTTTGCTTCTTCTTTTGATAAGCCTAGCTCCCCTCTCCTCTCCCAGATTCTTGGTCAATTGAATCTCTTCATTTTTGACAACCCCCAAAAATAGGGAGTTGATAGGTCAAAAGTTAATTGGTCTCACCCTCTGATTAACTGGCTTAAACTAAATTTTGATGAGGTTGCTAAAGGCAACCCAATCCCAACAGGTGCAGGAGGTGTAATCAGGGATTCTTACAAGAATCTTATGGCAGCCTATGCAGGTCCCTTGGGTACCAAAATGAACCATGTTATGGAAGCTCAAGCAACTCTTTGGGTAATCAACCTTGTAGCTAAATTGGGGATGGAATTTCTTCAAATTAAAGGTGATTTTATGAACATCATAAATTTTCTAAAAGGTTTGAATCACTCATCCTAGAACATTGCCACCATAATAAATGATGCAAAAAATCTCATGTCTCATTTCAAAGGGGTGTCATTAGCACACATGTATAGAGAAGGGAACAAATGTGCTAATATGATGGTAAATATTGGGGTTCATTCGATTTCATTTAATAATTGGCATGGTATTAATGCTCTTATTGATGTCATTCCCCTCATTGATTTGGATAGAGGATAGTCTGTACATAGTAATTATGACCCATTTAATGTTGAATCTTATCAAGCCTAATGGATTAGATGATTATTCATGTAAAGAGATCATTATCCAACTCTTTCTTAAGATATCACATGATCGACTCAACTTAAAGCTCCATAAAATTATTTTATTTGGTCTCAATTCTAAAATTAATTTTACCATAAAGGGTTTAAACAAGGAAGCTTTTGGTAGAAGCTTTCAAAACCATATGATGGGTGGGGATTATGACCAGTTTGAACCAATTTCGTACGAGGAAGATAAGGTGGATGAATACATTTGGCATAAAATGGTGAAGGGTGGTTTGTCCAATTTCATGGAGCATTTGGTCAGCCATGACACAGGACTATCAAAGGACTTCGCTCGTAGGTGGAAAGACCGGGAGGTTCATATGCATGGCCTGAAGATCCTGATAATTGAATAATTAATCAAGGATATTACGAGAATGGATTGATTTGGAATTAAAGCATTCAAGGACAAGAAAAGTAAGAAGAGCTTATAAATATCTTCTTCAGTAAGGAAAAAAAGAAACCCAAGACATTGTCCCAAAAAGGGTTTGCAAGGATAGAGCTACAGAGGAAGTGGCTTGCGTTTGTCTATAAATTATGTTTTCTATTACACTGGAGGGTAAGTACAATGTGATATTCTCCCATCACTTCCTTTTACTCAATATTTTTAGAGATCACACCATTAGTCTCCCATTCTTCCTACTAAAATCATTAGAAGCTACGATGATGAAATTTAAGGGAAATTCATCGATGGACATCATTCATCAAGGCCTTATTCTCCTGTTGGTTAAGAAAAGGGAACTGTTGTGGTCCAGAATAGTCTTGAAGGTGATTGATATTCCAAGTGAATAGGAGGAATTAGACAAGGATGAGGACTCCTCCACTGAGTCTGATGAGGGGGAAAAAATGGCAAGGAAAATCTTGAGGGGGCTAAAGGTGATTCCTCTCAGGAGGACTCCAAATCTTGAGGTATTATAGGGGCATCCTGATCTATGTGTCTCCAATTTCCAACAGGGGTCAGGGGACCATGAAGTAGGATTAAGGAGGGTATTGAGCACTCCATGGATAATTTATTCATGAAGATCTCAATGAAGAAGTTACTCTGTAATGAGATTGTGGAGGAATTTGACAAACTTTAAAGGGATGCTAGGTCTCAAGCTGGTGGATATATAGGTTGGTAAAGAACAAGCGGGTACTGAGGAGCTCACCCCATAAGACAACATTTAGAGTGGAAGGGTGAAAGATAACAAGGATCTCAAGCAGGAGATAGAAGAAATGAAGTTGACCAACTTGAAACATAAGAAGGGAGAGGACAAATAATAGTTTATGGGAAATCGCACTAGAGGTAAAGCAAACATCAAAGGTGAAAATTTGATGACCAAGAAATTGGTCATTTATTTAGAATCAAACTAGTTGGTCTCTTATTGGTTTATTTTTATTTTCTTGGGACTTTTGGTTGAAGTTTAGTGTTTTTTTGGTAGAAGGGTGTTTTTAATTGGGGATTTTTTTGTCTCTCTAGGTTTTGCTATTTTTTCATGACTATCTTTTGGCTTCTATTATTCAGGAATGCGACCCTGTAACCCGGCTTTAACCAATCTAATAAAAAATTGCTAATAGTCATATTTAGTATTGAAAGTCATGTTAGAGTCAGTTTTATATATCATAATTATTTATAGTCATTTTTGTATGTTCATGTGTGTCATCAATCTAGATAAAATATGATTGATGGTTTTCACATTGTAATAGATGTATTATTGATTTAAACTAACATTTGATTGATGTAATGACAACAAATTGCACCAAACTTATTAAAGCTAAGGGAAATATGTAGTGGCAATGGATATTGCCTATGTTGTTTGTGATCGAGTGGCAAAGATCAAGGAAAAAGGCTATAAAAGAATACAATGAGGAAGTAATCCTTTGTGTGTGTGTGTGTGTGTGTGGCATGAAAAATTAAATTATTGTCATTACTATTTTCCCTTGGTATAATGATAATGTGGAGATCTAGACCACATGCATTATAACATGAAGTATTCTTGATATCTTGATTAGTTTGGTTGACGTTGTGTGTGTGTGTGTGTGTGTGTGTGCGCGCGCGCGCGCGCGAGCGCGTGTGTGGTGTGAAAAATTAAATTATTGTCATTAGTATTCTCCCTTGGTATAATGATAATGTGGAGATCTAGACCACATGAATTATAACATGAAGTATTCTTGATATCTTGATTAGTTTGGTTGATGTGTTTCATGAGTTAGTTGATGGGTCTTAATTCATGAAACATGCATTCGCATAAAGAAGTTGATGGGTCCTTGTTCATGAATGATGTAGCTCCCATAGTTAATGTGAGTGTCAATACCATTTGCAAGCTCCAGAGTAGCATGCTAGTTAGTAGTAAAGTGGTGTTTTATCTCGATGTTCGCACTAAGATGGGAAATGTTGGGATAATATTAGTTAGTGTTTACATTTGTAAGTAACTAAATGTAATATTTGTGATAAATTATATAATTTTGTGAGATAGTATTGTATGTGTGTTGTGAGTTATAACAACTCATGTATAGAGGAATTATAAGGTTGTTAGGAGATACATTCTAGGGATGATTTGGAGGGATTGAGATGATACATATCTCCTAATCATTAGGAGATCATCAAACTATTTATATGTACACTTATTCATTAAATAAGACAATAAAAATTATTTTGTTTAATTTGTTCAATTTTTGACCAAATTAATAACCTACTTGACTTATGCTTACATGCATGACTCTTATTTGCTATTCTTCATAGCCATACTATCATATATGGCTTTGAACCTTCCAAATTATAATTATTATTACATAGAAAATTTCCTAGTCTATGTCCAATCAACTTATTATCATTCTCAAATTGTCTCATGGCCTCAAGTATCTATTCTAATTTTTCAAACAAATATATGCCTTTAAGATAGGTTTACTATTGCAAACATCCATTTAAGGTAGACTTGTCCCTAAACACTTTAACGACTAGTTTTTAAAGTTTAAAATGTTCATTAAGATTAGCTCAAATATTTCACATGTTGGTTCAAAAGAAATAACCAAAATAATGAGTTATCTAATCAAATCAAGCCTAAACATTTATCATCTAACAAAAAACTATCAAACAATCATTAAAAATCACTCTACACATTAAGAGGAACTACCCAAAATATTCCACATCTAAAATCCCTCAATAAAAATATCTATCCACTAATAAAAAACAAAATATTAATAAATTAAAATATAAATATTTTAATCACTATTTAAACAAAAATAAATATAAATATAAATATTTTAATCACTGTTTTTAAACTAATAACCACTTGCTTTGGACGTAATTGCTTGCATTATTTCTTGTATCTTGATCTCTAATTTATTTATTTCCTAAAATTTATATCTTGTATTCCCCACCATTTATGTTGACTCTTGACTTTTTCTTCTACGCCACTGCCCACGTTTCCACGACTCAAACGGATTTTATATTAAATTTTGATTTTGAAAATATAATATCTTCACCTACTTTTGATTCCATAAATCTTTTATATTTATTTATTAAACGAATATATAGGCGTGCATTATTATTATTGAAATTAATGTTTTGTTTTCGGCGTAATTGATCTCTAATTTATTTATTATCTTAAACTTTTCTCCTCCGCCACCGAATTTTATATTTAATTTTGATTTTTAAAATATAATCTCTCCACTGACTTTTGATTCCAGTAGACTTATTGAAAGTGATAAGATGTCGGCCATCGCCATTCAGTACAACCTGTATCAATTTTGAACACATTTCCCAATTACCGATCCATTCATTTCTCCTCTCTCTTCACTGGCCAAGTTTTAGGCTTTGGCTTTTGAACAGTACTTAGATCTAGCGCATCCAAAGTCCACATCCGTCTGTTTCCTTTCATTCAGTTAAGCTCACTTCAATGGCTGCGGCATCCTCTTCTACTGCTTTTGATGAAATTGCACCACTACTAGGCGACTCTCTATCAAAAAGGGTGCATTATGATGATGTTTTCATTAATCACCGCGGCCCTGATATCAAACACACACTAGCCACAAAAATCTACAATTCCCTCGTTGATAGGGGGCTCACTGTTTTTCTAGATTCAAAAGAGTTGGAGTTGGGAGATTTATTACCTTCAGAAATAGAAGCAGCCATGCGCAAAGCTTCTCTTCATATAGCAATTTTTTCAGAGAACTATGCGCAATCACCATGGTGTTTGGCGGAGCTTTCTTTTATGCTCCAAACTGGTAAAACAATTGTTCCTATCTTTTACCATGTTCAGCCTACCGATCTCCGATGGGTAGCTGCAGGTCGTGGAATGTATGCGAAGGCCCTTTTGGAGCATGAAGTGAAAGGTCGATACACCAGGGAAAAACTTGTGGAATGGAAGGAGGCGCTCCATCGCGTCTCATTTATTTCTGGCCACATCATTAATGATAATGAGTAAGTACCAAATACTATGTTTACAGCTATTCGCGAACCGTACTTCTCATGTGTTTTTCCTATTAATTGTAATCATTACTGTTGAGTTATATATGTTCTATCCCATTTTAAATACTAGTCCACATGTTCAGGGATGAGGGCAAGCTGTTGGAGGATATTGTTGAAAAAATTTCACTGAAAGTGAAAAAATGGCCATTTAATACCACAGCTCTCTTCGATTATACAATTGGCATAGAGGAAGCGAAACATAGAGTCATTAGACTTCTGAAAATGGACCTGCAGGATGAATCAAAGAGAGCTGTGGTAGTTTATGGAGTTGGAGGTATTGGAAAAACAACTCTGGCAACTGCTGTTTTCAAGAGCCTCGACCTTGAGGGTTACAAGTTCTGCAGACTTGATATGGATCAGGATTGTTCCACTGATCATATTAAGCAGCTTCAGCAGCAGATTTTACAGGACTTGTTTGGGGTAAAATTAAGAATTCCTTTGAGGAGTTATGTGGAAGGTCAGGACCGACTAACACAAGCTTTTACAGAATCCAATTCCCCTATATTTATGTATATTGACAATGCTCTTAAAGCAAGTGATCTTGAAAAACTTTTGCCAAAAGATTTGTCAAACCTTCCAAGAAAGACAAGGGTGCTTGTAACCACTAGGAGACTAGATCAAACTAGCATATTTGTGCAAAGAGGTTTTAAACGCGACCAATTTATGGTAGATTGTCTTTCTCAATCTGACTCTAAAAAACTGCTGTGTAAAATAGCTTTAGGCAGTCCCAACGCATCGTTTTCTGATGCCATTAAAACCATGGATGTGGATGAAATTGTGGAAATGTGCGGTAGAATCCCTTTAGTCTTACAATTAGTCGGGTCTAGATTAAAAATGTGTGGTAATGACACCTCAAAAATTAAGTACTTTGAGAAATACCTCAAAGAATCTTTAATGGAAGGAAAAGGAGACATGACTGAATGTGTAGTAGATGTTGTATATAATACTTTGGACGAGCTTTCTAAAGAAGCTTTTCTAGACATTGTTTGCTTTTTTAACAACGAAACACAGTTACTGGTATGTTGTGCCGTTGGAAAGGTGCAACTTGAAGCGTTACAAGATGCCGCACTTGTAAAACTGTCTGTCGACAACGTTTCAAAGTTTCTTTATAGTGTGTGCACGCGTGAGGAACTTGGGGACATGTTTGTGAAGGTGAATGTTCATGATCTAATCCGTGCACGAGGAAAACAGTTGTCAAAAGCACATAGAATTATGGATTTGGAGTCATTGGAGGACAGGTCTATTGCTTCCCCAGAGTTGGAGTTAAATTTACTTTTCCCTTTACTCATAAATTAATTTGTACAAATGTTTTAGTTCTCAAGTTTAATTTTGTAAATATCTTATCAGAAGTTGCAGAAAATAAAAGGGATTTCTATTCCGAGCTCGGCGGTTAGTGCTGCGTACCAAATTGAAGCAGAGCAGCTGGACTGGATGCACACTTCTTTAAGAGTTCTGCGTCTCTCAGGATCTATTGAAGTGAATGGAAAATGCCGGCGCAGCTTTGAAAGTCTTGAGTATGTAAGCGTCGACGGTCTTTTGCCTATTGATTTAAAGAAAGTCAAACGATTGGCTTTTTTAGAAGGAACAGTGGCCGACAATGTTGTTGAGGCTAGTTTTCCACACCTCTCGTCTAATTTTCTTTTCATCTTTTACCTTTGCAATTTGGCTTAATGTAGTTGTTTGCTTCCCTCTCCTTCATTTGGAAAATTTTGTGCAGCTACCGACGTCTTTACGTTTTATAGTTTTGAACGATTCTCCAAACCTTCCTACATTGCTACAATGCTTGGGCAATCTGTCTTTATTGGAATACGTGGATTTAGCGGACTGTGATGTACTAGTGACCATTCCAGCAAGTATAGGCCAACTTGAATGTTTAACCATGTTAAACTTAACAGGATGTCGGAATCTCACAACACTTCCCGACAGCTTTGGCGACTTATCTGCTTTACTAAGGCTGAATTTAGCCGACTGCTCTGAGCTGGCGTGCCTTCCCCCCACCTTTGGACAACTAAAATCTTTATGTATTCTAAACATGAAAGGATGTGAAGCTATTAATAAGCTGCCCCACAGCTTTGGAAATCTATCTGCTTTGACCATCCTATTTTTAAGTAGTTGTTCCAACTTATTGTGCCTTCCTAATAATTTTGGAGAGCTTAAGTCTCTCATAATTCTCAAGATAAGTAATTGCGATAAATTGAAGAGACTGAAAGGTGATTTCGCATCCTTAACTTCACTGATGATAATGGAGGCACGCAATTGTCAATCATTGCATGGAAAGACAGTCGACATCCTTGTCAAGATGAGAAGCTTGATGTTTATAGATATATCTGGATCCGACATGATGATGGAGCGGTGGGAAGAAGTAAGACAACACTACGCTTTGATGGTGTCATGTGATGGGGTGAGTATGTGCTCACAGCAAAACTTATATATTTTAATGATTGCTGGGTTTTAGTTTAGTTTAATTTGAAAGATATTTTGTAATTTTAATTGTTATTCTGATGGGCTCCACGTGCATTTTAAATTGATCAGATAGAAGGACACGTGCACACTGCTGAGCATACTCTGTTTCATGGTCGAAGCAGATTTGTGGGCATCGACAGCTATGGACAATTGGTGGAGTGGTCTTGGCCTTGGTTTCAAGAAGATGAAGTCCAAGTGGCTGTTCTGTTGACAATGTGCGATTTGACTTTGGCTTCCAACGTCCATGTTTTACAAAGAGTGAGGGAGGAATTAAAAAAGAGGAAGAAGGAAAGACGTGGTAGAGGAAAGTTTCATATTGTTTATGTAGAAGCATTAGAGAAAAGTGAAGAGCATATCTGCCAAACCCTCCTCCGCCTGTCCAGGGGCACTCACGCTTGCATACCTGCCGATGAGAAAACAAGCCAACTATTTAACTTTGCTCTCTACAGTATGCTCAAAACTGAGTCCAGCCATATTCCAATTGAGTCTTCCCACACGTATATTGTGGGACTGAGAGTCGGGGTGCATAGAGATAGAAAATGGGTGAAGTTTGGGACTGATTTCTTTCCAGGTGATTACAAAGAGGAAGAATTGGAAACAAGGAGAAAAGATGATTTGCAAGCAATCACAGATCCGGGAGGTGGATTGAAGACACTATTCCCCCATAGTCTACTCTTCTTGGACTAATGATAAGCTGCAAGTAGCACGGCATTTGCTGTTTGATGTCAGCTTGGGATTTGGATAAACCCAGCGGAGAGGATCAACATAAGTTCATGATAGAAGATATTATACAATCTCCAGCTTTTTAAATCATTTTTGATAGCTCTTGAAGTCTGTTAGTTGTTCTTTTGTGAAACTTTAATTAGAGAGATGATATGTTTCCATATGGGAAGCTATGAGAATCAGTTTATATGTGAGTTATGCAGTTCTAATCTATATAATGAACCAATTTTGGATGTTTCGTCTTGTTAGTGGAGAATGACGTCCCCAATCTTAAATAATGGTGGCAAATTTATTTTATAAACATTATTTTCACAATTACGTTTATTTAAAATTGATCCTTTTATTTATAAAATTGTACGATTTTAAGATGTGTGTATTGATTATTGGTTTAAATTAGGTATCATTAGAGTATTTTTTAATTTTTGGTGGTCTTTGTCTCTTGTTTGAGCTTCCTCTATTAATCCCTTTCAACTCTCTTCTATGTTTATCTCTATTTTCAACTCTCCCCCTATCATCTTCTTGTCCCCACCTAGAGTTCCCCTATGTTCTATAATAAAATATAATCCTCTCCCATTCATCAAGATTTTTCTCCCCTCGACCTACTCAAACTCTATTGGTCGGTCAAGAAGGAATACAAAGGGATTTATGCGAGATGTATCGAATATATGCCCTAGTGCCAATTCAATCAATCCAATAGGGGGGACTCCCTCGCTCAACCAACTGCAAACCAATAAATTGCTTTGGTAAAGTGCTTGACCAACTAATTCCAATAATGTCTACCAAGTTGGTTCACGCACTCAACCAACAAAGGTACAAGTGATAGCAAACCACTCAACCTTTTAGAGGCTCTCCCTTGTTAGTCAACTCCTTTGGGTCCTTTAGATCTCCAAGAGCTATCCCAAGAGCATGATTGACATTCATAGCTATATCAAGAATGCCATTCACGTTCATGATCCCTTTGTGTGCCCACCTATGGCTAGAGTACTCAACCCCTTCATCCCACCTTTTTCACTTTTTTACTATTTGATGTCAGTTTGGGCATCAATTTGAATTCAATTTATCTATAAATATACATGCATTGTAGTTCACTTGGATAGACTGAGTATATATCTGTCATTCATAAGAATTTATTAAGTACTCACATATATTTTGGAGAGGTCAAGCAATCATTAGAGCATTTATCATTGTTCAAGGTAGTATTTCCCATAAACACTTTTGGCATGTGACCTATTTTTTCATATGAATGAAATTATTATAAACTATGCATTTTAATATTTTTTGACATATTATTTATTTCCTCAGGGCCCAATAAGTAGACAATGCTTAAAATCCCATATAACCCATAGCATATACCCCTAATGATTCATTGTTTTCCTCAAGTTTAGAGAGTGTTGCTATTCTAGTGCAAGGTGGAGAAGAAATTTGGTTTGAAGGTTATAAGTGTACATAAATAATTGAGCTAAAGAATTAAACACCTAGAGTAGGCAAGCCCAATCATCAACTCATATATGACATGTTTGTCATCTACTATAAATGTTACTCAAGCTTCGTACCTACCAATAATGCCACTTGTGCTTTGTACATTCATCTATAATCACTATAATTTTTTTTGGCGAGGTCATTGTCATTGATGGCCATGCATTTTTAAGTTCTAATCTTGATGGATGTCATCAAATTTCATAATATTCAAGATACACCTCTAAATCCTATGTGTTTGTTGTCCTAGAATTGGAATAATTATTTAGGACTTTATTACTATTTTGCAAAGAATATTTAACCTAGTTCATAGTAGTTGGGCATTTGTGTTATAATTTGGTTGTAATCCATTTATCCACATTACATTTTGATGACCCTGTATTAACTTACATGCCTTTTGGATTGGATTTTTTTAAAGAAATCCACCCAAAACAAATTTATAGATCATATGATGAGTCTTGATGGAATGGGATTGACTAGGTTGGTGAATCCTACAAAAATATCTTTCATGATTATGGTGAAAATGAAAAATGATAATTTTTTAGTAGATGCAAAGGTGAATGTTGAATAATATTTATAATTTATTGAAAATTTTTGGCAAATTTAGAGGCAAAATTTGTAAAGACCAAGTTAAAATTATTACTAACATTTTACGATCATTGAATGTTATTTAGGATTATTTATATAATTTTCATAATCAAGATCTACCAAAAATTAAAAGATTCATAAGGTAGAAACCACAACATAATAGAATGCAAATTAATAATCAAGTGAAAAACACTGCATAATTATGTTAGTCATTATAATAGAGCATCACAAAAATATAAACTTCACATAACCATGGTACCATTGTAGGAGTACAAATAACACTGGTTAACTACCATATGTCTGCAAGATTACAAAACTAAGTAAAAATACAAAAGAAGCTTCCTAGAACTATAAAAACATTGAATCATCATGACATCCCCATAAACTAGAAAGGTTTACAATAGATAAAATAGCTTACAACTAATACTTGGTAGGATTCAAGGTAATTTTTTTGGGGAATCAAGAACTTATTATCACTTCATATAACTAATCACATGATCTTTACGTAGCTTATATGAAATGTACACTTATCCTTTGCCTTCCTACAACACACTCATAGTTGATATGAAATCTTATGCACTCATCTATGTTGAGCATGCTCTCAATTTTGGGCACCTCACCCACACTTGTTTGTAGACCTATGTGCCTAACTTGCATCAGATCATAGTCATGCACACTCCTTTATGCCAAGCTTTCTTTTAGTCCTTTACACTAAACTCATGGTTACTCTCAATCCTGTGCACTCCCTTGTACCAAGTTTGCTTGCAGTCTTATGCACCACACTCATGCATGATCATAGTTTTGATCATTCTCCTGCATAAAGCTTGATTTCTATCATGTGAAATTCTCTATCGCTTGATCATAGAGCTGTATACTTCACTCACAATTTCTCACATTCTTTCATGCCCAAATTATAATTGCTCTCTGTATTACATGATTCACTCATGCTTGCTTGCAGTAGTGCACACGCTTATTATAGTGAATTTGTGTGTCAACTTGCTTTAACCACATGGCTTTCTAAGTGGTGCTTCTAAACCTATAACCTTTCAAACATCTTATTAGGTTGTTAGCCACCACATACCTAAAATATCAACCATTTCAAATCATGGAAGATGAAATGACTTGTAACCATCTTCTTTGTAATTGTCAATAATTGTAACTAGTCTTTTATTATTATGTATGAATATGTAGCATGTGAATCCAACCATAAAGATGGGTTGTGTGTGTGGTGGGGGGGGGGGGGGGGGTTTAAATTCTCATGAGTTGATGCCACACATTGTAAGCACATAAATAATCATAATGATAGGAAGCATGCTCAAAAGTATCTACCTTGTCATACATGCATTGTACGAACTCTTTAGTCTAGAAAATTAAAGGAAGTGTTACCCCTTTTGATCATAAGAACCTACTCTCCTAGCCTTGCTGAAGCTTTGTAGACCTTTGTACTTTTTCCATATTATTTCTCATTGAGTAAAAGTTGCATTTTTTCAAGTATAAGACTTTCACTCCTTTGAATATGTGTTGATTAATTTCTCTTCAAGTTTCAATATGCATATTTACTCTACACAACCGTACACGTTATCACCAATGTATGGTTGTCCCTCACATGCTTGGTCTTAGGACTCGTGGTGTGAATCATTGGTTTTAGAGAACATAAATCCTTCATATCATTTCCAAGTGAAATTTAAACACGTGATTCTTTTCATTGTCTATTATAGTCATGGGAAAAGTGAGCAGGAAGGCAAATAACTCCCAGATGGAAGTGTCTCTTTCAAAGTATTTAGAAGAGAATGCATGATTGTTCAAAGAGATTTAACATATTTATAACTAGAACCAATAATTGAAATATGCTCTCCAATCCAAGGAGAAAGGCTCAAAGTATTATCACAAATCAACTAACAATTCTTATGACGAACATAATTAATATCATTGAGACTATTCACCATGACCTTATTCAAGCTAAGTATAAAAGTCTCCCTGTCATACATGATTTATTGTAGGGGATATCTATCATGGAGAAATAAATTTATCACCTTAAAGCTAATTTCACAAAGTTTCAAGTTCCTGATCCTATAGTCATTAGCACACCCCCATTTCTAATTGCAACATGCAATGTAAAGATAATAAAAAAAGAGAACCTTGTGTGTCCCTATCATTCACTGCTATTTGATTTTTCGGAAACACTATTTGGAAATTTTAAGAATCACACCAAGGTAATTGGTTACAAGTTAGTAAAGAAAATGGGCTATGAAGATGAAAGCCTAGGAAAGCATGGACAAAACATCATCAATCCCCTCTATATGGAGATATGAACACATAACATGGGTCTTGTATATATCAGTTGTAACATAGTTAAAGAAGGCTTCATACACTTCTCAATGTAGTCACACACCAATGATGCATAAAACCAATCATACATAATCTATTATAAGGGATATCTATCATGGAGAAATAACTATTCACTTGTTAGGATGTGAAGCCACTATTCAAATATCACTATTCATGAGTACTATTCATGGGCACTACTCATAAGTCACTATTAATATATGAGGTGGTAATGGTGACTGGGTAGGTGAGGTGGAGCCTAGGTGATGTGGTGAGTGATGCAGTAGGATGATGATGTGGTAGGAGGGTCCTAAGGTGTTGTCAAGGTGGTGTGATGGGAGTGGGGCATAGTATTCCACTAAGGGACATGTTTTGTCCTTTATTATCACATGGGTTTGACACATGGTGCAAAAGACCAGAGGTCACATGGAAGATGAAGATAGGAAGAACACTATTGGGTGTTTGGACTAACTTGTGGAAGTGGGGTGATAACTTTATAGTCATATGGAAGTAGCCCTATATGGCATATGAAGATCAGAAGCGAATTAGTGTTTGTTGTCCTCACTTGTGGAGTGGGGCCCAATGGTTGAAGCCACATGGAGGTGGCACTCATTCTTTTCTAGTGGAGAATCCCTTTTGGAGACTTTTTCACATGATGACAAACATAATGGAGACCACATGACACCCCCACTATGAGAGTGGTGAATTTTTATCCAAAACACATGGGGTGGCTTTTGGATTGCACATGCATGCATGTGAGTGGCTCTAGTGGGGTTACTATTGATCCCACTCAAATGTGGTGCCACATACTCCCTCTCTCTCTCTCTCTCTCTTCATTCTCATTGTAAATTCTATAAAGCATTATGTATTCCTTTATAACGTTTATCCCATTTGGAGATCCCTTGGTGGATCAATCCTATTAGAGGATCCATATAAGCCTTGGGATTGCATGCTTGGAGGTTGGATCTTGTAGGCTAGTTTAGCTTGGTTCACAACCTGAATTCTTCAAGTGGAAGCATTGAGTGCTTAGTATGTAAGCATTGAAAGATTTGCTATGGAAGAGCTATTGTAGAAGAGAGTTAGATGTTGAGATTAATATGAATTATGGAGTTTCCATTTTACCCATGGTTTTTCCTTGCACATTACAAGGTTTCCACGTAATCTCTGTGTAATGTGTCCTCTTACTTCTCTATTCTTTGTGTAGATTATTTTCTACTTTATTTGATGGGACCGAAACTCCCCAAAGCTCTGACACAAGTTGTCAGATTTAAGAGCACACATAATTACCAATGTATAAGCAACTAAACATGCGGAATCCAGAAGAACAAATAACTATCAATGAGAAGACACACAGAATATGAGAGGCAATATACAATTATATTCAACTCATTACAAAGGAAATTACAATAAAGAGATCACACTCTTCTTCCACCTCTGTGAGGCTTCCTCCTCAAGGGCTCCAAGTAATCTTCCCACCTGAGTAATCTTCTCTCATAGGTCACAACACACAGCTAACACAAGCTGTTGTTCACCTCATTGTACACCTGTACAATCGAGTACACAAACGTACTCCAAGTAGATCTCTCCATGATCCTGCTGATGTATTGCTGTCACCTTGGATCTAGCTACCCCGCTGATCTCCTTTCTGACCCTCGCATCCATACACCCCTGCAAATAGAACCTGATCTTACTTAAACACACATGGGGAATCCTACTTGATTCCACCATGGGAAGAACTCTCCAATCTTCACATAGCTCTTCTCCAAATTCTCCACACAAACAATACAGCCCATGAGTCTATTATATAGATCTCATGCATACACTAAAATTAGACGGGCGGCTCAAAGACTCGAACTGGTCTTTACATGCAAACTCCGCGTTCACTTAACTGACTGTTCGTCAACAGCAGTTCTGACCGCTACAGGTGACCGACGTCGGTCCCTGCCCTCCTGGAGGTGACCGACGCCGGCCGATCCCCTGCCGTCGCCGGTTTCCCTTCTGCGTCCCCTGACCGACGTCGGTCTGGCCTGCCGACGCCGGTGACTGCGTACTCTCAGAAACCTCCTCTTGTTTGCCTTAAGGTGTAGCTTTTAGCTCCACACCCTAACAATCTCCCACTTGGAGATAAAGAGCTGCACCTGTACCCATACCAGTACTCTATCTAATCTGTATCCTGGCTTGTATTCCTCTCCAAGCTCCCACTTGAAGACAACCCACCACACTCCTTGTGGTGATAATTCTGTGCCTGATTTCCTTCATTCTCATTGTACCATCTTCTGCCTTGCTATACTCCCACTCAAACAGCAACCCCTGTGAGTAACCTGTAATCAACAAACACTTAACAGATCTGGCCCATCTGTTAGTCAAGCTCGCTCTGAGAACGTCCAACCTTGCTCTGATACCAATTGATGGGACCGAAACTCCCCAAAGCTCTGACACAAGTTGTCAGATTTAAGAACACACATAATTACCAATGTATAAGCAACTAAACATGCGGAATCCAGAAGAACAAATAACTATCAATGAGAAGACACACAGAATATGAGAGGCAATATACAATTATATTCAACTCATTACAAAGGAAATTACAATAAAGAGATCACACTCTTCTTCCACCTCTGTGAGGCTTCCTCCTCAAGGGCTCCAAGTAATCTTCCCACCTGAGTAATCTTCTCTCATAGGTCACAACACACAGCTAACACAAGCTGTTGTTCACCTCATTGTACACCTGTACAATCGAGTACACAAACGTACTCCAAGTAGATCTCTCCATGATCCTGCTGATGTATTACTGTCACCTTGGATCTAGCTACCCCGCTGATCTCCTTTCTGACCCTCGCATCCATACACCCCTGCAAATAGAACCTGATCTTACTTAAACACACATGGGGAATCCTACTTGATTCCACCATGGGAAGAACTCTCCAAGCTTCACATAGCTCTTCTCCAAATTCTCCACACAAACAATACAGCCCATGAGTCTATTATATAGATCTCATGCATACACTAAAATTAGACGGGCGGCTCAAAGACTCGAACTGGTCTTTACATGCAAACTCCGCGTTCACTTAACTGACTGTTCGTCAACAGCAGTTCTGACCGCTACAGGTGACTGACGTCGGTCCCTGCCCTCCTGGAGGTGACCGACGCCGGCCGATCCCCTGCCGTCGCCGGTTTCCCTTCTGCGTCCCCTGACCGACGTCGGTCTGGCCTGCCGACGCCGGTGACTGCGTACTCTCAGAAACCTCCTCCTGTTTGCCTTAAGGTGTAGCTTTTAGCTCCACACCCTAACATTATTTACTTGCACTGTAGGATATATTTCATTGATGTAACATGTAGTATCAAGAATTTATGTTAAGCACGGGATATACTAAGAGTGGGGGTTGAATCAATATATCATATATCTTATAAAACATTCCCTTAACCAAATTCCACTTAATTAAACATTTAAGATATGCAATAAAACTCAAACAATAAACACCACACAAGATAGAGAGAGACACCAGATATAATGTGGAAACCCAACATGTGAAAAACCACAAAGAACAATCTCAAGTATATGAATGAGCACCAACCCAAACAATATTCGCAAGCACCAACTTTCAGGAGCACCAACCCCTTTGCTGAGCACCAACCCAACAACTATTTGTGAGCACCAACCTACATGAGCACCAACCCCTTTGCCAAGCACCAACACAACAACAATTCGTGAGCACCAACCCACAGGAGCACCAACCCCTTTGCCAAGCACCAACCTAGTAACAATTCTTGAGCACCAACCCACAGGAGCACCAACCCCTTTACCGAGCACCAACCCCGGAACAATTCATGAGCACCAACCCATAGGAGCACCAACCCCTTTGCCAAGCACCAACCCAACAACTATTCATGAGCACCAACCCCTTTGTGTATACCACACACCTATCTCTCAATGTTGCTATCTCAACAAATGATAGTTCAATACAACATCTCTTTCCTCTCTCTCACCTTTGCTCTTCTAAGCTAGATATAACAAATACAAGTCATATTCATCTCTCACAATTGCTCTTCTAAGCTAGATATTACAATATCAAATCAACCTCTATCACTCGTATTACAAATGGCTTCTCAAGCCTTTATTTATAGCTTTCCAAATGACCTTTGGCCTTCCCCCTTTGTGACCCTTCAATCCTCATGGAAAATGGTGCCAAACTTGTATGACCCTTCATATCCTTGCCTTTGAAAAGTCATGTGGTGACCCTTCATGGGCGAAAATGTCCTTCCGTCTTTTGTCCTTATCTTGGTGACTCTTCGTATTCCTCAAAGTGTCCCTTCATGAGAAATTGTGCCCTTCCTCTTTTGTATTCACTTGGTGACTCTTGGAATTCCCAAAGATGACTCTTCATGGGAAAATGCATTCCATCCTTCTTTTGTCTTTACCCCGTGGCTCTTTGACTTCTCCATGGGCCCTTCTTTTGTCTCATATGCAACCAAAAATATATTCGTTAATATTAAATAAATATTAACTAACATTATCCAAGATATATCTATTACAAATAATATTAAATGCAATGGGGCCTTTATCACCAATAATGCTAGACCTTTGACATCAATTACAATATTTCCAACAATCTCCCCCTTTGTCATTGATGGCAACCTCAATCCTGAAACTGCCACATCCTGTCACCTGCATATCCTATCATCTAAAAACATACAGTAAGTCCCCCTTACCGTAGCAACCTGTACCTATTCCCTATACCTATTTTTACACCTATAATTGTACCTGTTATTCTCCCTCTTTGACATCAATGGCAAGGGCCTACCTGGAGCTAACACTTAGCTCCCCCTCAATTGATGTTGAACATCAATGGGAGGAAGTAATAGAAATTACTCCCAACTCCTCTCGCAGATCTTTGAATGTGTCCTTTGATTATGCCTTTGAGAAGATATCTGACAATACATATACATTATTCCCTATCCTTTGAGCATCTGCAATCAACTCATTTGAATCTTTTCTTCTAATCTCACAACCTTCTTTATGAAAATTTAATGTGTATCCTTGATCACATATTTGACTAACACTCAATAGATTATGCTTAAGACCTTTTACATATAAAACATTCTTAGTCTTAGTTCTACCATAATCCAAACTCAAAGTACCTTTTCTAACTATCCTGGCAGTGGTTTTATCTCTGAATCTCACTGTACCACCATTGATCTTCTTTAGAGTAATGAACTTACTTTTATCTCCTGGATTTCCAAAACCTTTGCATCATATCTCATTGGTAGAGATCTCAAAACCTTTTGCACCACCGTTGACTCATCCAAAGTTTCTCCAAGACCTTGAATCTGGTTTACGATTTGATCAACTCACAAAAGATAACTTGCTATATCTTCTTCTACTTCCATCTTCAAACTTCAAACTGTCTTCTAAAAGTTTGAAGCTTAGCTTGATGAACCTTTCCATCACCTTTGTAAATATTCTCAAGTTTTACCCAAGTTTCATGAGCAGATTTACATTGCATAACTTTGACAAATTTAGATTCACATAAACCACATAAAATATCATTTAAAGCTTTAGCATTACATTCACTTTCCTTCTTTTCTGCTAGAGTAATTGCAGATGTCTGTGGCTCTTCATATTCCTCCACCACTGCTTTCCATATGTCAAATCCAAGGGCCATCAAATAAATCTTTATTCTCATGCTCCAAAAAGCATAATTCATCCCATCAAATAAAGGTGACTTATTTTTAGAAAATCCTTCCTATGACCTAGCCATCGTGCTTTCCTGATCTACCTTCAAGCTATAAAACTTTTCAAAAAAGAGCCTGCTCTGATACCAATTGTTAAGCATGAGATATACTGAGAGGGGGGGTGAATCAGTATATCATATATCTTATAAAACTTTCCCTTAACCAAATTCCACTTAATTAAACATTTAAGATATGCAATAAAACTCAAACAATAAACACCACACAAGATAGAGAGAGACACTAGATATAATGTGGAAACCCAATGTGGGAAAAACCACAGAGAACAATCTCAAGTATATGAATGAGCACCAACCCAAACAATATTCGTAAGCACCAACTTGCAGGATCACCAACCCCTTTGCCAAGCACCAACCCAACAACAATTCATGAGCACCAACCCACAGGAGCACCAACCCCTTTGTCGAGCACCAACCCATCAACAATTAGTGAGCACCAACCCACAAGAGCACCAACCCCTTTGCGAGCACCAACCCAGCAACTATTCGTGAGCACCAACCCATAGGAGCACCAACACCTTTGTGTATACCACACACCTATCTCTCAATTGCTATCTCAACAAATGATAGTTTAATACATCTCTTTCCTCTCTCTCACCTTTGCTCTTCTAAGCTAGATATAACAAATACAAATCATATTCATCTCTCACAATTGCTCTTCTAAGCTAGATATTACAATATCAAATCAACCTCTATCACTCATATTACAAATGGCTTCTCAAGCCTTTATTTATAGCTTTCCAAATGACCTTTGGCCTTCCCCCTTTGTGACCCTTCAATCCTCATAGAAAATGGCACCAAACTTGTATGACCCTTCATATCCTTGCCTTTGAAAAGTCATGTGGTGACCCTTCATGAGCAAAAACGTCCTTACCTCTTTTGTCCTTATTTTGGTGACTCTTTGTATTCCTCAAAGTGTCCCTTCATGAGAAATTGTGCCCTTCCTCTTTTGTCTTCACTTGGTGACTCTTGGAATTCCCCAAGGTGACTCTTCATGGGAAAATGCGTCCCATCCTTCTTTTGTCTTTACCCCGTGGCTCTTTAACTTCTCCATGGGCCCTTCTTTTGTCTCATATGCAACCAAAAATATATTTGTTAATATTAAATAAATATTAACTCACATTAGCCAAGATATATCTATTACAAACAATATTAAATGCAATGGGGCCTTTATCACCAATAATGCTAGACTTTTGACATCAATGACAATATTTCCAACAATTTATTCCTAACACTAATCTTATAGTCATCAACACACCCTCATGTATAATTTCAACATACAATGTAGAGATAATAATAGAAGAGAACCTTGTAAGTCCCTATCATTCATTGTTATTTAATTTTTTGGAAACACTATTTGTAAATTTTGAGAATCACACCAAGGTAATGGTTACAAGATACTAAAGCAAATGGTCTATGAAGACCAAGGCCTAGGAAAGTAAGGTCCAAGCATAATCAATTCCCTTTATATGGAGATATGATCACATAACATGGGTCTTGGATAAATCAGTTGTAACATATTCAAAGAAGGCTTCATACACTCCTCACCATAGTCACACACCAACGATGCATACACATCATGTTTTGTGGAAGATAGCCCAAGTGTTTCCATTTGTGCATCAAGTTCCTCATCTCAACATATTTGTGAGGAAGTTGAAGGTGTCATGTGAGCATCCCAAAAATGCCCCACTAAAAAATCATTATTTTAATGCACATAGGAAAATCAAAAGAAACATATGCTATGGTAGTGTAAAATTTGACACACATCTCAACATGGATGCTATGTGCAATCAATATTTCCATATTTTCAACTCCACTCACTATAAAATTAGCCTTAGGCACACATGTATAATTTTAAGTATAAGACCCATGTGAAAAAAAAAAATACCAACCAAAGCACATGCCTCACTAAAAACATGCCCACTACTAGTGAAAATAACACCAAATGTCTCAACCATACCAACCACAAAGACACTCTCATTAGAGATACACATTACACTCTATAATTACCTATGACCATTATCATCTTAGTGTCCATAGAATTGAGCAGTCTTGGGATATTCATACTTTTTTCAATATACCGATGAAACAACTATTCCTTGTCCACCTTTTGGTTCTCTGACATTATAGCATAAATAACTATGCACTCACTGAAACTGCATTGTAGATGTATAGACCTTGATAGTTGGGTAAAATTCTTTTCCTCTCTACAACAGTCATACCAGCACCAAGATTTCCACTTCAATAATGTGGTGGATAATGAAACTTAATGTTATACATGTGTTGACACTAATTTATACATAACACACCTTGCATTGTGTACCATCACCTTTATGGATTTGCACCATCAACATTCCAACTTTTATTGAAACAACACATTTCATGACCACACATGAAGCTTCATAGTTCTTTGTTGAGCTAGATCACATGAATTTTATCAACTTCACTCCTATATCTCATAGTTTTGATATTGGACATCAGACTCAAATAGCGTATAGACCAATGGTTTTGGCACCACTACAACATTTAGGGGATTTCTACGTTCTTGAGTATAGAACATCCATCTGACATGGCCATGCTTAATTTATAATTCCCTCTTGGACACAAATATTATTCACATATCTTGAGAAGGAAACATGAGTACATATAGTCATACTTCATAGAATTAAGAGTGCAAGGATCACTTACATCCTTTGGCATTCACATTCATCCATAGTAGATTATACACTTTGCTATTAGGAGCAACAACACAACTCTTAGCAACTTCAAGTGCACTTTTTTGAAGCTACAAAAGGCTGCAGTGGGTACCATTTATATTAAAGAAAGGGTGCATAATTTTTTGGTAGATCTTATGTAAATTACTCTTCTCCTTTACCTTCCTATGACATACTCACACTTATTATGAAATCATGCCCATTCCTCTATTTTGGGCTTCCTCTCAATCTTGGGTACCATACCCATACTTGTTCATAGACATACATACCCAAATCACACCATATCATAGTCATACACACTCTTATAAGCTAATATTTCTTTAAATCTTGCACACCATACTCATGCTTGATCTTAGTCCTATGCATTCCAATTCACCAATCTTGCTTGCATTCCTATTCACCATACTCACACTTGTTTGTAGTCTTGTACACTCCCCTAAACCAAGCTGTATTTCCATCTTGTGGACTACTCTAATGATTTATTATATACCTACATACTTTACTCATGCTTTCTTGTAGGTCCACACACCCAATTCATAATTTTTATTAGTCCCACGTGTTTCACTTGCACTTTCTCATAATACTATGCATGTTTACTCCAGTGCATACATGTGTCAACATGCTATGACCATGTGGTTTTCCAAGAGCCACTTCTTAGCTACCACTTAATAGGGAAGATGAAATGACTTATAACTGAAAACAATTTTAACTTCTCTTTTATTTGTATGTATAAATATGTAACATGTGAATCTGGTCACAAAGATGTTGTGGTAAATTTCCATGAGTCAATACCACACATTTTAAGCACATACATAGTTAAAAAAATATCAACTATCACACAATAGGGAAGATGAAATGAATTGTAACTGAAAACAATTTTAAATTTTCTTTTATTCATATGTATAAATATGTAACATGCGAATCTAGTCACAAATATGTTGTGGTAAATTCCCATGAGTCAATGCCACATATTTTAATCACATACATAGTTAAAAATAATACATAACATGCTTTGATTATCTACCCTATCATACACACATTGTAAGCAATCTTCAGTCTAGGTAAATTAGAGGAAGTGTTACCCCTTTTGATCATAGGAGCCTGCTCTCCTAGCCTTTTTGAAGCTTTATACACCTTTGTAATATTTACATATTATTTCTCATCGAATAGAAATTACATTTATATAAGTATAAGACTTATGCTCCATTGAATGTGTTTTGATTATTTTAGGTCTAGTTCTACTCTCAAGCTCAAAATTAATTTGTATTATCTATTTATTAACTCAAGTGCATGACTAAACACTTATCCTAATTTGGTAAAGTATGAATCACCTTTTCATAGGCCTTGGTAACATGTAAAAAACATAAATACAACTGCAATGTCTCTTAATATTTGGATGATGGATAAATGAGTTAGAAAATTAATGGTGATATGAAATCAACCTCTTATGGTTGGATAAATTCTAATTACAAAAACAATCAAGAATAGATAAGGAAGGAAATGGCCTCAAATTTTTATTTATGTGTGCTATGGTAAACTTGTGAAGTTGTTCTAAAAACACTAAACTTAAAAGGAATCCTCATAAGGATGAGATATTTGTTTTCCATCTTATTCCCTAACCTAGATAAACATTCATTATAAATAGTTGTGAATTCCTTAAATAGGAGGACCAATAAAAAAGTATGGCTTATTGAGGAATGAATAAGCCTAAATGGTTGACTAATATGTTATAAATTTATTGATTGTAATCACCTCTACTCTTAATTTTCTTAAGTATATGTATAGGATGATATGAGTTTAGATGTTGGGTGTAGTTATGGTTTTTTGGCTCCCCAAGGTCACTCAAATCCCACAAATACCAAGATTTTAAAGTGCATCAAATGTGCCATAATTTTAACTATAGTTTGTTGAAGGAGGCTCACAATTATCTCTAGTATACTTGTGGGAAAAATGCCCTTTATTTCTCTAGCATTGTTATCTCAAATTTTTTTGGTGGTCATCTAGGATTCTCTTTAAGATATCCAAGAATTTAGATATAATATCTTTGTCATTTTTATGGCATGTGAATAGAGTCTTGAAAATGAATAATTTCATCTTCCCTTTTTTTTGAAGGATATATGAATCTCTATGAGCTATAAAATTATTGTAAAATATTATAAAAGGATGATCATTTTTTATACAAATGGTAAACAAAAAACTTTGTAATGATAAGTTAGATTAAAAAGATTAATACAAGGAAGTTTCTTACAAAAATAATGTCACCCATGAATTTTTACCAATTTTGATTATTTTTTATTTGATAGGATAAAACACTTTTTAAATTGGAGCTATGAACTAAGAAAGTGAGGGTTTTGACAATTAGACCCACATCCAAGCACAACAAAGAGGTAAAATGATCACCCTAATAACCAAGTCTATCAAAGATGGTTTGAAGGCTCCCCCAACCTTTAAAAAGTGTAGTAAAGGTACCCATGACCTTGGAGAGATGAGATAACATGAGGGTTTTAAATATTCCCACAACTAGGGGTTTTAAGGGTCCCGTAACCTACTAGTACAATAAAAAAGGTTTTGAAGGTTCCCCCAACCTTTAACAAGTGGAGTAAAGATCCCCAGGATCAAGGCAAGTAAGAGGACAAGAGGTTTTTAAGGGTTCCCACAACCAGTGGTTTTAAGGGTCCTATAACCTGCAGAACACAAAGATGTTACTAAATAGTGAATCTTGAAGGGTCATTTCCCTTCATCGAATATTATTTAAGGGTACTAAAAACTAGATGATCCACCAAAGAAAGAGGTCTTTTAATAGTAGGGTCTTTGTACAACCTCCATGAAAAAAAGTTATAGTAGATGTGTCTATCCTTCCACTAAGTTTCATAACTTGGCAAAGCATAGTAAGAAATAAGATACAAAACATAAGTTCAAAATATAAGAAGGTCTTCCACCTCCTAGGCTTTCTGCATAAATTCCACATAGCTGAGTCACAATAAGTGGGTTGATCCTCCCACTTAGATCCAAAATCATCACAAAACATGGCAAGAAACATGAGCATTTTAAGGTTCCCACAACTAGGGGTTTTGAGGATCCCATAACCTTAAGAACACAAAGATTATTCAAAATAGTGAAATTAAAGACACTGCTAGATAGAAGACCTTCTAGAGGAGAACATTTTCTACCACCTAATTCATCTATCTAGCCATCACACAACCAAATCAAAGTGAGTGGGATTTTCCTCCCATTAAGGTTCACAAATAGAATAGAGCATAACACATCCCCCAAAAAAACTTTGTCTAAAACCAAATTGAGACCATGAAAACCCAGAGCTTGATGGAACCAAGGGTGGGATCCTATAACATCCACCCTATAGATTATAAAGGAGGCAATAGAATATCTGAGCCCTCCTAATTTCAACAAAAGGCCTTTCATAGAGAGAAGATATTTGAAAAGGACTACAAAAACCATACCCAGATAAAATAAATAGAGATTACCATTTTCCAAGCAAGTGAGAAAGGTTAGATTGTGGATTCCTCTTATAATCATGTCGCTAAATAAACTAGGGGAGTTGGTTCCTCTAATACCCATCTTACCCCAAAATAGTAACCTGAGGTAGGATCCTCCATCATCCACCTAGCCTAAGGTCCACAAAAGAACAACCTTGTCATAAAAGACCAACAAGCTAGAGTAGAGCCAATTTCCTCCCTTGTTTTGAAATATTTTGATTCCATAAAAAATTAGAAGGCCAAAACCTAGTGGGTGGTTTGACCCCATCATCATACCTACAGTCAAACATCAGGGCAACATAAGGGGTAGGGACTTACCAAAACTAGCAAGCCAAATGCAATGTAGGTTGTCAAAAGAACTCCATTCTGATTGGTTCTTGGCACAAGTGAAATATATCACCCAAAGAAAATTTAAGAGCCATGAAAACTTAGAAAAGTATATTAAATACAAACTATATAGTCAAATAAATTATACCTAATCATTACTATATATCGACTGAGGAAAAGGCAAGTGAAGGATGTCATTTATTCTAGGAACCCGTTCACTACCATTGGCATAGGTAAAAGTGGTTTTGGAGACCTTTCAATCTACTTCCCATGAAGGTTATATGTTTTAGTCCTTAGGCTTCTTGAGGGTCTACTCTGTTGATGCTCATGCCATCAAAGGTCCACCATAACCTCTCCACAGCTTCACCTCTAGACCACCCTAATCCTAATCATCATCTTCCTCTCGATCTCCTCCTCCTACCTCCTCACCCAAGCCTTCCCACCCACTGTCTGGTTTGAAATTTCCTACCATTACACTCTTGATCGATGCCATAAATCAATTTTGATTATAACTATATTGATATTTTGTAATAATTTCCATTATGTTGGTTTAAATATCTATTTATGCACTTGATAAAATATTGTTTGCATAGATGGTTTTGGTTCATCTAACTTAAGTTTATGTTTGAACAAAACTATGGGGACACTAATAAAAGATAACATGTTCTTCTATTATATAAAATAAATCTTAAGATGAGATGTTTTAAGAGGGTGAAACATTCCTCTCAACTCCATCTATATTTTTATTTTCATATATTTTTCCTATGTGCTTCTCAATAGTATCCAATTTTAATCACATTGTCTTGTCCTCACCAATTTTCTAACTACAAATTATGCATTTTCATTCCTTGGGAGATTCATTTTCATTTTATTTTTTAACAAGTTTAATAATGGCTATGTGGTCACCCAATCTAACATGAAACTCCTTCTATAGTCCCATTGTCTTAACTTTATCTTTCTGATAGGATTTGGCATCCAAGGAGTATTTAGTGTCAGTCATTAAATTATAATTAAACTCATTATAGGTTTCATTTTGGTTGTTATCATCATCCCTTGATATTGTGAACACTAAAGACATAAGATATGACAAAGATGATATTTCAAAATAAGATGAAATACTTCAAAAAGTATTTGTTAATATTTTTTAAACCACTTGGAATGTTTTTGGGACATGTAGTTTTCAATGAAAGTATTCTTGCAAACCAACCAAAAGTGACATCTATTCTAAATTTTCAAACACCTAAAAATTATTTGAATGGATTCAAACTAGATAATATCTTGAATATTAAAATAAAATTTCTCTAACATGCACATATTTTCATCACATCATAAGGAGAGTACCACAAGAAGATGATTATCACAAAGGTGGTAACTAAAAATAGATTCATAGATTATGAAAAAAAATTAAATACAACAAAATTCTTCAAATTAAGAATCTTCTACTATCAAGGTTAAATAAAATATTATAAAAGGTATAATATTTTTGTTATATAATATTTAGTTTTATAATATTTTGCCTTGAATATTTATATTAAAAATATTTGGATTGTTGTTGAGATATGTAGTTTTCAATGAAGATATTCTTGTATACCAGGGAAAGTGGTAGTTATTTTGAACTTACAACCACCTATGGATTATTTAAGTAGAATTAAAATTAGAGAAGAGCATGAAGATGTATAATATGTTTCTCTAATGCACAGATTTTTAGAGTGTCCCAAGTGGGATAGTGTCTAAATAAGATAAGTGTCACAAACGTGGTAAGGGTTTTAAAATTTATCAAAAATAAAAATAGATTTATGTAATACAAAAAACTTCCACAACTAAAAATAGCTTTGCATAACTACAAAAAGCTTCTTAAAATATGACAAGCTACATGGATCTAAAAATAACATTGTGTAATAGTTAAAGCTTTACATAAAAGCAATAAGCTTTAAATATAAATAATTTCCCTTAAAATAAAGAAATAATTGTATCAAATCTTGAAGGGGAAAACATCATAAAAAATTACCACTCTATAAAAAAACAAATTTTCTAATAAGAAGAAAATTATAAAAAGGCACAAAGAAGGGAAGAAAAAGGGAAAAGGGCATTTATTGTTTTTGGTTATAGCACTAAAATCATGAAAGTGAAGGAAGAATTGAGAAATATATAAAAAATAAAAAGTTGAAAATGATTTAATTTTCATATCACAAATCACTAAATGAGATTCCAAAGCCTATTGTAAAAGCCATAAATTTTTCAGAGAAAAAGAAGGCTAAATTAGAAGGTAGGATCAAACCCAAAAATTAGGGAAAATGGCATCAATGACAATAGATAAATTGGATGGATTAGAGATAAGGATTCAAAAAATTTAGAATACTAAAGAGTTCCCATAAGTATTGAAAGCTCAATTCAACATGGATTGTGTGTAGATGAGCAAAGACAAAAAACAATAATTTTTGATGGAATAATATGAGATGGGTTTACATTCTAATTATATTTCCTAATTTATTATTAGAGAGTTTTGGAAAATGTAAATCCCAGTTGATGCAAATAAATGGGTGCTCATAAATTCATACAAGGGAATGGAAAATACTGAATGGACAAAGCTTCTCAACTCCACCATTCTTTAGGGTGATGATTTTTTTTTGTCTATATGGTTATCTAAATAAAAATAGACAATATGATTCATCATGTAGAATATGTTATCATTCCTAATAATAAAATATCTTAGATATGGTAACAAACTTACAAAATAAAAATGATAATATAACTTGCTATCTTGAAAAGACCTTACCATCTATAGTACAAAAATTTAAGAAGATATATGAGTGGAAGATTGGGGTGAGAGATGTTATCTCAAATTTTATTGAGTATTTTGAGGTAAAAAATATCGACAAACATATTAGATATAATTTTTGCACATAACTAAGGAATGGAAGGAAGTTACAATAGGAGTGATCACCCTTACACATCATATGGTGATCTTAATTTTTTAATTCAACTAGATGGAATAGTTTTTCAAAGAATTGAGAGATAATTTTTCAAATTAGTCTTAGATAAAATTCAAATATACATTTTTGTTGGTTCTAATATTATTTTTTAAACATAATTATTTAGGTAGATTAATCAATATTTTACACACTTAAGAACCTAAAGTATAATTAAAAGAGTGTGCCTTTTTTGGAGGAAAAATGATATATTTAAATACAACAAGGCATAAAATAGCATATCATTTTGGATATTAGAGTTCAATGTTGAATTAATTTACAGTTCCACATATTTTTATCAATCAATATTCATGTCATATATATGTAAGTGTACAAGGGATAACACTTACAATATGTCCAAGAAAGATACCCAAGTGGATTTAATTACATTACCATTTCTACCTAGTGATGATTTGATGGTGAAAGAACTAGTGTCATGGCAAGTAATATTATTGTGAAGAAATAAATCCCAATTTATAAAAAGAGCCTTATTAAAGACATGGAGAATAAATAAAATAAAAAATAAATTAAAATAAATAATCTATAGACCAAAGTAGAAGAGACAACTAAAACCAAGAAGAAGACAAGGATATGTAGAGAATGAGCAGGGACTTATAAGAAGAACAAAGAAGGGTGGAATGAAGCAATCACCACAATCACAATATTAAGAGAATGTAAAAAATAAAAAAGGAGGGGAAAGTTAGGAAAACACAAGTGCAACAAAGAAATCTTGAACTATTAGGAAACAACATCTCATGTAAGTAAACCCAACACAATATCCTTAATTATTATGTGGATTTCCCAATGAGAAATTATAACTTTCTCAAAATGTTATTCCATTGATGATGTGGGGGGGAGGGGGGGAGTTGAGGGGTGGGGGTAGTAAAGTGAATAAATAAGATTAAATTCAATATATATGTTTTAGTGTTTTTGAACATTTAAAAAAATATGGAATGTCAGCATTTAAGAGGCCTTAGAACCCAATTTCATTAAGAATTATTATAAATACAACATCCATAGGAAAGGGGATGATAATAAATTAACCCAAAAAATACTTTTTACCAGAGTCCAACATATAACTCAAGCCATTCTAGTTTTTGTTTTAGTTCACGTAGAGGATTTTTCAATTGTGTAAGAGGTAAGTATGTAAGGCATGAATATGAAGATGTTGATTAAATGAACCTAACCATATGGAATTGCAAATTTTACACAAAGAAATAGTGGTAATATCCAAATGGATAATGTAGTAAGTATCAGGAGATCCTGGTACAAATTTATAGAGTTCATATGGAAAATGAAAAAGGGAAGGATATCCCATCCAATCCATAACATTCCACAATAAGTTAGAGTCAACCCTCTCCAAGGATTACGACATTCCAAGATATTTTAGGAGTGGTATAAATAATGAATATGAAACTCAATTCCAAGGGAATGAGTTGGAGAAAACCTCCATGGTTTATAATAAACCCAACACATTAAAACCCATTGTGACAAATGTTCCTAGAGAATACTATAACTTAATGATTTTAATAATAACACTAAATTATCAAGAAAACAATAAAATTTAATGGTATCGATGGTTGTAACATAAATGTAAAAGGATATTATAAAACTTCATATAATAATGAGTGGCTTAAGCATGGTACAAGAAACTAAGGATACATCTAATTTATGTAAGATGGCATTTAGAGATCAAAGGGAAAATAACTACCTATAGTTAATATAAATTAGAGGAAAGGGGAAGTGAGCATGATTAGATTCATGATCAAATTAATCCATCCATTGAATATATAATAGTTTATTTGATAGAGATGGAGAATATAGATGAAGACTTTCCCAAGGAGTCACCTCAATAAACCATCCTAGAAACATCACTATAATTGAAGACCATTGATCATACATCCCATAAGGATGAAATTTATAAATTCACCTCCACCTAGGAATATAATAAGGTGGTTATAAAATATATTTTGAAATGAAAATGATAATATGGAATAATTATACTTGGACAATCTGTAAGTTCGAGAGGGAAAGGAAGAGTTTGGAAGTTTAATTATAAAGATTAGTGAGCCAAGTTATAACAAATAATACCTAACGGTAGAAGAGAATAATGATTCAAAATTTTAACAGATGAAGAGAGGATAATAGGTGAAACATAAAGAGAGTTCTATGGATTTAGTTCAATAAGTTGGAAAAAGAAATTTAGATGATTTTCATTATTCCATACTCTATCTATGGTTAATATAATTATTTATAATAGAAGATAGATCCAAACTAATACAACTTTTTTTTTAATTACTTTAATATAAAAGTTTAAAAATAACCCTAAATACTTATCTATCAAAGAGAAGATAGTTATTTTTTTGAAATTTGAAGTTTGACATTGAATCATGAATATTAATATTCCATAGACACTACAAACAAGTTGCAAGAAACATTAAAGAATAGTGATTCTTAAGAATACAAGAGGTTTGTCACCTTCAAGGATTCCCTAACCCCAAAAAATTGTGTAAATTGGTGGAACAAATTACCAATTTGATTTCAACATTGAATTGAAAATATGAACATTTTATAGACATTACAAATAACTTACAAGACATAATAATGAACAAGGATCCTTAAATACTACAATAGGTTGTCAACCTTCAAGGATTTCTTAGCCTATAAAAAATTATGTAAAATAGTTAAACAACTTACAATAATTAATTGAAGGATTATGGAGGGTCCAAATCATAGGTGACACAATGAATGTAGGAGCTTCAACAAGCACTCACAACTTTTTAAAAAATAAAGTCTCGAGAATATGAAGTTTCTAGCCTAGGAAGGCCATTTTATTATTAAAGAAATTAAGGAAATCTTAGATTTTATAGTTAATGAGTTGAATTTAAGGAAACATATAGTATTATTTGGAATCATTTATTTCAATATGTTTTTTTCCTAACACTTTGGATCTCACTATAGATATATATTTATGGGACTAAAAAATGAAGCCAATGATTCATAAAGAAGAAAGGAGTTTGGATCCTTAAATGAAATCCTTAATACATTGATCCCTAATTTTCATCACTAATATAAAGTTTCAAACCTCAAAGGGCCAAATAAAATTTTATTTACACATTAATTTTGTCTTGGATGTGTTCGTATAATTGGATTATGGTTACATCAAAGTAAAAGAGTCTCATATATCTACATGCATCAATTATGGTCATTAGACACAAACTTGTTTTAATAACACCTGATGTAGTCATGGCTATAGGTCCTAGTGAAAGTATTCCTTACACCACATAGCCGAACTCAAACCTCCACACAACATATACTTAAATCATTATTTTTATTAATAAAATGATGGGCTATAAGCTTCTTGAGCACAAACCTAAAAATTATGGCTTTCATGCTTCATATCTATACAAAGAAGCTTCAAGATATCAATATTTAGTCCTTAGACTTGGATCTATCTCTCTCACTCTAAAACATTAGATACATGTTATGATTTGAATTTAGATGCAACATGCAAGCCTAGATTTACATTAATGTAGTCACTCAAATCATCACACAAACAGTTAAGTCTATAGGCTTGATTTTTCCTTTCAAGATCTCTTTTTATTACATAAATTTGTTATAATTTTCCTTCTTGTATAGAGGTTCCTAAAATTATAGACCAAAACACACACACACACACACACACACACACACACACACACACACACACACACACACATCTATTTTGGTCTAATAACTACCATTCATATTTCACCATGCATCTTTCCAATTTCATAGGTCAATGGATTTTGAATAAAAAAAATTACAAACTACCTATAAAAATGGATCCCCATGCAAAATTTAAATTTAAATTTCACCAGCTCACATCATCTATACTCATATGTCTACCACATAATTTTGTAGACACCTAAAAACTACATGTGATAGTTTTTAGTGTCCCTTACCCTCAAAAATCTAATTGGGATCATTAATAATGCTAATTTTCCCAAACACTTTTTAACTCATCATTTAATTCACCCTTTTTACCAAATTTTCCCTATACCTATGACCATCGACGGTTAGGGTAACCACCGATGGTTAGCCTAACCATTGATGGTTAGGTCCCCTCTTCTACTTTAGCCAACTTTAAAGCATGGCCAACTCATTATGCGAGATTGGTAACTTCCTAAATGATAACTTTATTTTAAAACAAAGCTTTTAAAGTTGAAAAAATAGGCAACCTTTCCCTTGATCAAATTAGCAACTTCCTTCATCTAATTTAGTAACTTCTACCTTTAAAGGAAGTAGAGGAGTAAGGGAAATGAAGGAGGAGTTATTAACTATCAAGTATTCAAGCTTTCTTATAGGTACTCAACATCCATATCAATAATCAAGCATCATCACTTGAGATCTGAAACTCTATCAAAATCACTCTAGAAGACCCAAAGTACCATCACTCTAGCCACATCACTTCAGACTTATTCCACTTGGTTACAGGTATTTTTTGCTGGTATTACTTGATTTATCTATTTTTAGTACCATTACCTTACCTAATCCACCTATACCTCATTTTCCACTTTCCAGAATCATATCCACCTCTGTTTACCCAAATCCCCAATATGTACTTTTTGATTTATTCACCTCCAAATTTACACAGGCAACCACCAACAGTTATCCTAACCACTAATGGTTAACTACAACCGTCGATGATTACCCAACCATCAATGGTTTACCTCAACTACTGACAATTCTCATAACCATCAATGGTTCCCTGTGGAAGTATTTTCTAGCAAGAAGTTTTTACCTTTCTACCTCAAATCAAGCCCTACTTTCTATGCTTCCCTTTGATCACATGACCCTTTTTGATTTTTTGAACTAGACCTCGACCATTTTAGCATTGAAATTTGATCATTTTCTTTAATAAGTGATTTATCACTTACTTTTTAGCATGAATTCACTTTCTTACATTGGATGCAAATATCATCTTTTATCATTTCAGACTTGATTGTTATAAAAGTGGATTGACAACCTCATAGGAAGCATTGTGCTTCTTGGATCTAGTGCACACTAGGTAGTCCACTTAACCAACCACTTAACCACCCCATTTCAAGTGTTTATGCTACATGTAGGTTATTCCTTCCTAGCCAAAGATGAGTTCTCACCTTCATTTGTATTCACACGCACATTCTACTAGGTATTCTTATATAAACCCTAATCACGAGATTTCTTTTATTTACTTTCAAAATTAATAAATGAGGAAAAGAAACTAAATTTTTTTGGCATGCCCAGTGGGACACCTAAGTTTTCTTGGGTTCATAGATGTTATAGGACATTTAGATTGTGTGTGTGTGTGTGTGTGTAAGTTTTAGTTTCATCCATCCTAGGATTAGGATTGAGTTTTCATATTGTATTTAGTTACATCTTAGCTGTTCTATTTTCATTGAAAATAAATTAAAAAAAAATCTTTTTGGTTAAAATTGACTACATACATTGTTTGTTTGCTTGTCTTAGTTCATCTAGACTAATTATGTAAATCAAATTAATTGTAGAGCCATAAATTCTACACAAACCAAACCACTTGCACAATCAACACATAAAATGTACCTGAGATAAGGCCTGACTAGGATTTCATCACCTAGCTATAACCTTACCTCTTCTCAGCTATTCTACTTAGATTTCACCACCAAGGGGAGAACTAACTTAGCTCTCTGGTTAAGTATAAACTTTGAACTCATTATATTTTGGCTAATTAATTATATCAAATTAATTGTAGAACCATAAATGCTACACAAACCAAACCACTTGCACAATCAACACATAAAACATACCTGAGATAAGCCCTGACTAGGATTTCATCACCTAGATATAACCTTACCCCTTCTCGGTGATCCTACTTGGATTTCACCATTAAGGGGAGAACTAACTCAGCTCTCTAGTTAAGTATAAAATTTGAACTCAATATATTTTGGGTAAGCACTTGATACTCTTACCATTGTGGGATAGTGAAGTGAGTGGGTAGGCCCTAATACCAAGCCACGTACCAAATTTCAACATATATTTTCTCTCTTGAGCATCTAAACAACCTGAAACCAACCTTAGACTACTTATTTAGTACCCGATTTACAATCCAAATCTTCCTTCACACTTCAAGACATATGCCAAAAGTGATTTCAAAGTAATCCTAGGATAAACATACTTGTAGTGGATATATTGATTGCTTTGAATTATTTGTGATTGCTCTTTGTTTGAGGTGTGATTTTTGTCATAACATTCTTGATTTCTCATATGGTCTTTACTAGACAACAACTGAGAAATCAAACCAATCAGCCACCTCCATCCTTTTCTTCCTCCATGAAGCATAATTCTAATGATGTGGGGTCACCTCATCCTTTCTCCCCTCTTACTAGAATTTTGGTTGTATCTAAAGGTGATGATGAGTTCATCACTTTTCTTGATAGTAATCAAGTAGCTCTTCAACACTACCTTAACACCATGCCCCATCGAGCCTCCCTTGATTTGGTTCCTCCTGTCAACCCTCTTTATGGAATACCCTCTCATCTTATGGTGGGTTCCACTTTAAACCAACATTTTCTAACCCCTACCTCACCTTCTTCAAACATTCCATTCATCACTACCCAAACTCAATCAAATGTTCCACCTTCCAACCAAACACCTCCTACCATAACCCATACTTCACATGTAGATTCATCCCTACCTTTAGTTACCTATACCCCACTTACCATGCGGTTATCTTTTTCCCCCACTTCATCCCTTTCTTTAACCTCAAACAATCCACCAAATTTTACCCTATTATAAAGCCTGGTGCTTTCTATACCACAATCCCTCGCACCTATTAACACTAGGGTCACCACTCAACTCCAATCTACCCCATCTCAACCTACCACCTCAACCATACCAACATATGTTCCCCAGTAAGTACCTACCCCAACCTATCAACATAGGGAACATACCACCTTCTACCCAACCATTCATTCCCATCAACTCATATGCGGCCCCATCTCAACCGTTTGTTTCCCCCTATAAATATGTGGTCTCTTTAATGCCTTCCACTAGCTACCTTTATATATCAGCTTCTCAGCCTCAACACAATGCACCCCTCAATTATACATCTTCCCAACCTCAGTCAAATTTGATTAAGATGCTAATGGACAAAATGATTAACTTGGATTCATCAATTTTTGGGTCTCATAAGCTCTTATCTTATGACCAAATTTGCAACTAACCTATCCACCAATCCGTTCCCATCCACTCTTATCCTCCTCAATGGGAATTGCCTAAATTTTCCAAATTTCTAGGCAAGGAGGACCCACAACAACATTTAAGACCATTCCATCATTCATGTTACTTGATCGCATATCATGATGCTCTCCTCCTTCAAACCTTTCTAATGTCTTTATCAGGACTTGCCTTGGATTGGTATAGCAATCTCCCTACTCACTCCATATTCTCCTTTTCCCAACTAGCCCAAATCATTTTGGAACATTTCTCGGTTAACATAACTAAAAGGGTTTCCATAACTGAAATCTACTCCAAACAATTTGAGGATGAATCCATTATTGATTTTTTGGCTAGATGGAGAGGCCTCATCAACCAACTTTATTTTACCTTACCCCAAATTGAATTAATAAAATTATTCTCTAGGGGTTGTGCTAAGCATATCACACCCACTCTCCAAGTCTAAACTTTCTAAACATTTGATGAAGCATTTTCCATGGCATGAAAAATTGAAAATCATGCCATTGATGAGGGGAAACTAAAATTATGGAGTAAGAATTCCACTTTTAAACCTAATGATTCTCCCTTAACCAAAAACACCAATCAACCTAATACCAAGGTAAATGCATCTACAAATTTAGTGGTTTTGAAAACTTCTCCACCTCCAACTATCAACCAATCAAATCAAAACAACTCTCCCAAACCTCCTTATCAACAAAATCAAACCCAAAACTAAGCATCTCCAAAGAAATATAATCCCATTATGGAACCATATGCTTTTATTTTGTATAAACTACTCAAGGCCAATCTTATCAAAATTCCACCCATTAAACCACCTCAACAATTCGATTCTTCTCATCCTCTACTTGGGTGCTATGATGAAATTGACCATTATGCTTTTCATCAAACCATTAGACATGACATTAATAGATGTAATACCTTTAAAAGTCTTGTCCAAAATCTCATTGATAGTTGAGAATTGGTATTTGATAACCCCAATGCTCCCCCTAACCAATCTCATGCCATTTTATGAAAGCCTTTTCCAAACCATGCTGCTTCCACACAACATCATGATAGCAATCCTGAATCATCTAACTCATAGGAAGCACATATAATCAATGTTATTATTAGTGTGCCCATTGTTGAGGAAATTGCTACCTCTACCACCCAAATACAAGAAAAAAATTACCATCCATTCTTTTTTATACCCAAATGGAAGAACCCATCATACCTCTTTCTCCAAATAGTGAAACCATAGTCTCATCTACTCCTTCTTTGATGGAAATACCCAAAGAGACCACTATTGATTCAACCACTTCCTCCACTCTCCCAATCAAAATGTAAGAATCACCAAATTCTTTTAACATTCTAACCAAAATAGAAACCTTATTCAAAAACACCATACTAAACTCTTCTATTCCCTTTTTGGAAATCATTCCACAAGAATCCATTACCTTGTCCACCTAATCATCACTTTTGGAACTACCTACCAATACCAAAACCCTTATTTATTATCCACCTAATGGCTTATGCTTAGGGACTAATGATCAAGGAAATGTACCCATTTATAATCCCTTCTCAAGGTTAGTTCAAAGTTTAGAGTTCACATCTCAGCCTAACTTTGATCGAGCTACCTTTGTGCATTGACTAGGCCTTATCCAAGCAAATCTGAGTCCTCAACTCTACATGAGTCTGCCCTTGTACTTGTTATCACCCCTTCACTAGTTACCTCTTTTAAAGTCATAAATAAACCATCTCAAACACCTCTGCTTAAAATTACCAATTTACCTCATGTTTCTTCCACCAAACTAATCAAGAATTTCGAGATTCTTCCCACACCTAGTCATTCTCACCCTCCTTTAAGATTGGACTTAACTCCCTCAAGCTCACCAAATCCAAATCTAATCAAGTCCATTAATAAGGAAAGCTTACCTAAAACTTTATCTTGAACTAAGCCCATACCACCTCCTTCACATCTACCTTCTATATTAAGACCACATCCTTCCACTATCAAACCATCTTCCTTTCCTCCATATTTAATCACCAAACCCTCTAGTTATTCATCTTTCTTAACCAACTTGTCCCCATTTACTCTCCCACCAATAACCAAATTTTCATCATCAAAAAAATTTGCATCTAAATCTTCAACCCACAAGCCAATCATATCTAATAAAACCCAACCACACCCCTCAACCAAAATCACTCCTCCAAACAATGATTCCAAGAAGAAACCAATCCTAAAACTTACCTCACCTTTGTCAAAATCCTAGACAACTATTTTTCAAAAGTTGTTGCAAACCTCATCTATAAGCTTACCCCCAATCAAATAATTTGACCAATCTCATCCTAAGCCAAATTGGTTCATTGTTAACTTGATTTGTCTTTGCCATAAGACTCTTGGGCATGATATAGAGAACTACAAGGCTCTCCAATCATATATCCACAATATTTTGGATGAAAATGATCTATTAGAAGAACTTCTAGTACTTACTACATTACCTAACCCACCTATCCAACAAACTCCTTTGCCCTCACTTAAAAGCAAAGGGGAGGAACCAAAGCAAATGTCATAACCCCTTATCCATACAATTCATATGGTGACCCATTCCTAGGCCCATTAGAAGGATAAAGAGAAAGCCAAAGTATCCATCCCTTGGACTTATCTTTCAACTTCTCAACCCACTGACTAAACCCAAGTATCTTCACCTTTACCCTTGTAACCATCTGAACCTAAAGTCTCTATTCTGGGAGCTCCACCTTCCAATCCCACTCCATTCATCTAACAGCTCATGTTAAAATAACTCCACCAAACACCCAAAAAAATGAGCCTCAATGATCTAATCATCACCTCACCCCAACATCACCAGACATTAATGGAGGATTTATATTCCATAGAGGTCCAACCAGATGATCCACAACCTCTTGCCTCCTTTGTTGGAGTTCTCTACCATAATGCCCTTGTAACCTTTCAATTTTTGATATTACACCTTTCCAAGAAAAAGATCTAGACCCTCCCCTATTCATCATAGCATACATCAATCAAACTCACATCAGATGGGTAATGGTTGATGGAGGATAAAGCATCAACATCATCTCTTCTTATGAATACGATCAATTGTAACCACCTAAAAACATCATTTCTGAGAGTTTAGTGATCCTTTGTGCTTTCAATGATACCATGGCCACCACCTTAAGGACCATTGTTCTTCATATCCATCTGGGACCTCACACTATTCCTGAGCTATTTTATTTCATTGAAGGTGAGTTATAATACAATGTGTTACTTAGATGCCTTTGGATTTGAGTTATGCATTACATCCCTTCTACCCTACACCGATGTGTCAAGTTTGACAATGAGGACCAAATTATTATAATCAAAGTCGATCTGAGTCCCTTTGCCTCTTACAATATGACATATCAACCCAATGATGTTCTCATTCCTTCTTCATCTTCCATGCCACCCACTTCTAATCAAACATCCACACCAACCTAGAACCTCCATACCTATACCTTTAATAATGATGAAACATCAATGAGGTCAACCATCCCCTCCTCTCAAATTCTAATCAAGGACCCATTGCAATCCACTTTTCAATGTCTCTCCCTTAGCGAATATTTAATTTTGGCTCTAGATGATTTTCCCACTCTGCATGAATATGGGAATCTTCAAAATGACCCTTCTTATGACCCCAACATTAGAACCATCATCCCTTTTAAGCTCCCAAACAATCGAATAAATTTTATCTATGGGGGACTTGATCGACCACTCCTCACTCCTACCACCACTCCATATATTCAACCTTTCACCTCCAATTTATCCTAACTAAGCAATTCAACCTTTGCCAAAAACTATCTTCATCATTGTGCTTGGTGTGAACTAGGAATTTGACTCAAGAGAGGTGATTAGTATTGTGTTAGTCCAAAAATGCAAACAAATTGATAAAAACACACTAATTAGCATACATCTCTAGGCCCAGTTACTAGGGTGAGCTTAATAACAAAATCAAATGAAAAGCATAACTAAAAGCTAAAGAAAAACAAGAATCCTTCACCTTCCTTGGATGCTCCAAATTCTTGTTCCAGTGGCTTACTCGGCTTGTACTCATGAAGTCTTCATCAAAGGAGGCTTGGCTATCTCCTCTTCTCCTTGGTACCTTGTGGCTTTGGCTTGGCTTGGCTCAATATTTTGGCATCATAAATTTGGAATGTGAGAGCTCTTGGAATCAATTTGTCATGGTAACTTTACACAAATTAAGCTTAAAAATCATGTTCATGGCCTCTTTATTTATAGATTTTCAAGAATGACTAGAATCAACCATGACCATCCATCTCAAGATTGAGATGTGTGATCATGGATTAATTGAATTACATAATTAAAATCCATAATCATCCTCATCTTGACTTTGGAATAAGGGACATTAATGAGGCATGGAAGGTAATAAAGAGGCATGGGAGACCCATAATCTTGATATTTGTGGCATTTATGACCTAGGGATGTCTTTCCAAGAAATGAGGTCACCTGATGATGTAGATATTCAATATTAATTTCTAAAAACAAGTTTTCAACAAGTTTACATGGAATTATTAATTAGGCCTTAATTTATATTAATTAGCTCTTAAGCATGATTAAGCACTTTGTGTACAAATTACTCAAATTGATCAGAATGCCTTGTTATTGGTCCAAAATTTGATTGGATTAGAATTAAAATTCAATGTTATATGTGTTAGATTTTTTATCCTATTTAGGATGTTTCTAGAACCAAATAACAAAGACACGCATCTCATACAATAAATTTGATAGAAAAGAGCAATCTAGAGCACCTAGGTGCAAAATTAGCATTTTGACTCAAAATGATATGATCAAAGTTAGCTAGCCCATAAATTTAATTGCCCTATTTAGTGATACCCTGGACAAAATTATCACTTTAATATGTCAATTCCAACTCATTTAATGTGCTTTAGTGTTTTTAAGCCAAATTATGCATTTTGGTGAAAATTGGTCAAAAGCTTGATTGGAGGTCATCAGTGGCTAGATTTAGGTGTCTACACTAGGAAAGGATTTGGTATGGGCCTATACAAATAATGACATCATGAATTTACCACTATCAAAACTCAAAAACCTCATGAGTTCTTTGGGCTTGGGTTTGAACCATCAGAAGAACCAACATCACCAAAACCCATTGCTACCTCTATTGGGGAGACTTCATTCTCACCCAGCTCATCTTTCCAATTTGAGGACTCTGACATCATCCTATCTAACTTTTTTTTATTAATACTATTATTTTAGGCCCACTAACCTATCAATAAGGTGGCTAAACTAAAACCCTTCCTCTCATCCACCTCGAGATGATCAACCATGACTCACCCGCTATTCACACCGTCTAACGTCAAGATGATGATTCCATCCTCACCTACCTTGGTATGGGGGATTATTTTATCCATAAATATCTCCCTCATAAAAACCAAACAATGCTAAATGAGTCAACTATCGATGTTAATTTGGGTACCCAAGAGGATCCTCGTATCATCAAAATAGGCCAATCTTTGACTCCTAAAGAATGACAAAACTATCCTTCTTTCTTTCATGACCATAGCATAGCATTTGCTTGGTCTTACCAAGATATGCATGGAATTGACCCTTTCATCACTCTCCATAACATCATCACACATCTTGAGGTTAATCTAGTCTAGAAAAAACTTCATCATATATATCCTCATGTAGCCTTTCTTGTTAAGGAAGAACTTCAACACCTCCTACTTATTAATTTCATCCAACCCATTGACTATCCAAAATGGGTTTCTAATATCATTCTGATCACAAAGCCTGTGGGGGGCCTTTGCCTCTACATTGACTTTCGTGACCTTAACCTCACCTACCCAAAAGATGACTTTCCCCTTCTTAACATCGATCAACTTATTGATCTCACAGGCAGCCATGAAATGGTATCCCTCATGGATGGTTTCTTAGGATACAATCAAATCCTGATCATTCCTACAGATCAACATAAAACTTATTTTATCACTCAGTGGGGAATTTTATGCTACTAGGTTATGCCCTTTAGACTAAAGAACGTTGGAGCCACTTATCAACGGGCCATGACCTATATCTTTCATAACCTCATTCATAAGATTATTGAGGACTATGCTGATGATCTTCTTGAGAAATATAAGTATCACAAAGATCACCTCACTGTTCTTGCAATCATTTTTGAATGGCTAATTCATTATCATGTCAAGTCAATCCCAAGAAGTGCATCTTTGGGGTTTTATTAGGAAAATTTTTGGGCTTTATTATTTCCATTCATAGAATAAAAGTATACCCTACCAAAGTCTGAGAAATTTTAAAGATGCATCCTCCCATTAATTTGAAGTAACCTTGTATCCTGCAAGGCAAACTTCAATCCATCAGACACTTTATTTCTCAACTATTCGATCATTGTCAACCTTTTCAACATCTCTTAAAGAAAGATGTCTCCTTCAAGTGGACCAATAAATGTCAAAAATCCTATGATAAAATCAAGGAGTATCTTATTTCTCCACTTATCCTCATTCCCCCTAAAGAATATCATCCCTTTTACCTATATATATCCACCACTGATCATTCCTTGGGAGCCATGCTCATTCATTGTGATGACCAAAATAAAGAGTAGGATGTTTACTACATTAGACATACCTTAATTTAATATGAAACCCGATATACCCATCCTAAAAAGGTTTGCCTTGCCTTAGTATTTTTAACCTCTAAGCTCCACCATTATCTTCTTAATCACAAAAACTATGTCCCCACTAACACTGACCCTCTCAAGTATATGCACTCTAAGCCATATCAAAAATAATGTATGGCTAAGTGGCTCATGCTTCTGGCTAAGCTTGATCTTGAGTTTCTCCTAAAAAATTCCATCAAAGGATGGGTCATTGTTGACTAATTAGCTGAAGCCCCTTTGCTTAACAAGCAACCCTTTCCACTTACCTTCCCTGATGAATCTATAACAACTCTTTCTTCAAAAGATCCCACCTACCAAATGACCATGTTTTTTGACAACTCTAAATGCCAAAATGGTGGGGGTGCTAGGGTGATTCTCATCCCACTTAATGGAGAACCGATCCCACTTTCTTTTAATCTTGAATTTGACTGCACCAATAACATGGATGAATATGAAGCCTTAGTCTTAGGTCTTTAAACTACTGTGACTTGAGGAATCAAAACACTTAGTATCTTTGGGGATTCTCAACTTGTCATTAACCAGGTCACAAGATCTTACCAATGTAAAAATGATCTCCTAAAATACAAGCAACTTGTGGACATACTCTTGGTCTTGTTTAATCGTTATGCTATCCATTCCATTCCATGATCAAACAAAAAAATTGAAAATATCATAGCCTCTCTTGCTTCCCAAATACCCTCTCAACGTGTTGAATCCAAACTCTTTATTACCATCTACCACTTTGTTACCCCATCTTATATTAGTTTTGATCTTCCTACCATTTTTAGATTGGAAACATCCCCTTCTGACATTTGGTATAACCAAATTTTTGATTTTCTTAACCTTAGCATTATCCCTCCCGATCTCTCAAAGAATGTCCAAAGATATTTTATCCAAATAACTTCTCATTATATCATACTAGGAGTCATCCTTTACAAGTGAGGCTTTGGTGACCTTCTTCTTCATTGCCTTCATAGTCATGAAGTTTCTCATTTCATCAAAGAAGCCCATGATGGCATATGTGGGGGACATTTTAGTGGTATGGTTATTGCCAAGCATATTCTTTTCCTAGGCTACTATTGGTCCACACTTAACCAAGACTATTGTGATTATGTCAAAAAATGTGTCAAATATCAGCAACATGCCAACCTTCATCATGCACCTTCCCATAGTATTCAAGTATCTCAAGATTTTTTGCCCTTTTCACAATGGGGTCTTGATCTTATCAAGGAAATCAACCCCTATTCCTCATAATGACATCAATGCATCATCACTGCTACATAATATTTCACCAAGTGGGTGGAGGCCATCTTGCTTATATCAACAAAGGCCAAAAATATCATTGATTTCATTAATCACCACATCATTTGCCACTTTGGTTTTCCTCATAAAATCATCACTGACAATGACAAGTCTTTCAAAAATAAAAAATTCCAAACACTTTGTGATGCTTTTGGCATCGATATAAGCTTCTCATCTCCTTGTCATCCACAAGATAATGGACATGTAGAAGCTTATAATAAAACCCTTATAAAATTGCTCATAAAGGTGGTTAGTGCCTTTGGTAAGGATTAGCACCTCCACATCCCATTGATTGTATGGGCATATCACACTAGCATCCAAACTATCATGGGAGCCACACCTTTCTCCCTTGTCTATGGAGATGAGGTAGTTTTGCCTCATGTCCAAATTCCCTCACTTTACATATATTTCCATGAAATCCTTTTTGAGAGTGATTATCACCAAGAATTCCTTGCACGACTAGAGATTATTGATGAACATCACTTGGTCACACTCAATCATCTTCATGTTTATCAGGAGTGAATCAAGTGCACCTATAACAAACATTTGAAAAAATGAGAATTCAACATTGGCAACCTTGTCCTCAAAGAAAACCAACATGTCACCAACATGAAGAAGACAAAGAAGGGAAAGTTTGATTTTAATTAGTTAGGGACCTATATTATAACCCATAAGTATGGATCTGATGCTTATCATTTGTCCTCTCTCAAAGGCAAACTAGAGTTTCAGCCTATCAATGCTTCACATTTACATCCTTTCTATTGTTAAAAAATATCACACTCAATTTCATGTCTAACTTAAGCTCATCCCTTGGTTCATGAGATTCTAACCTCCTTTCATTTATCTTTTGGGAATGATTGATGTCAACACAAAACCATGTGATTTCTCTGTCACATACATACAATCCCAATCCTAAGTATGGGTACCACAACTCTACCTATAACATGGTTCTCATGAATACTTTTTTATCTTTTAATAGATGGAATCCCATGCTCAATTGTTTATCAACCCATTCCTTCCATTTATCATTTACCTCTTGTGTAAAAGTATTACCTCCATAATGGTGAATCCTTTGGCCTAATAGATTTGTCCAAGTCAAAAAAATTGCATTCCAAATCATTAATCCTCTAATCAATGGAGATTGTTCCCTCAAAAGACAATTACACTTATAATTCAAAATTGCTTAAAAATAGACTACTCCCTTGAAGGACAGTTATAAAAGTCAAAATTTTAGACCACTCCCTTGAAGGATGGCTAAGCAAGAAAAAAAACATTTGAAGCTTCCTGCATTGATCAACTTCAGTTGACTACTCAACTAAAAAAAATGACTAAATGTTCAATCAAAAATACAAATAAGTAAGCCACAATCAGCTATTAATAATTCCATTCTCAACACCATCATGTCACAATTGGATCCTATACATGGCACTGGTAGACTTACCACATTGATCAGTGTACACATTATTATAAGGTATGGACTTGTCTATTACAAGCCTCTGGTCACCTATAGAATAAGTAAGCTAACCCATATTAGGTTAACCCTTAAAACAAATTCACCCTTATACCTTTCACCCCTGTTGCCTCCACTCTTCTCTAAACCCAAGGGACTATGAGCTCACTTGATATGAAGTGATCAAGATAACATTTTTATCAATCCAAACACACTCTTTCAAAGCATTTGATAGGCTTGGGTTCACTAAGTCAATCCAACATGGATTCTTATTGTTTTTTCCTTACTAATCCAAGCAACATACCTACTTCTTATCCATTTTTGGGGACATATGGACCCATTGTTTATTTTGACATGGTCACACTTTCTCATGATTCCACCTATCATAACACCCTTGTAAAAAATCATCTATTTGCTAAAAACATAATGACCATATCATAATAAACATCCTAATCAGACATTATCATGAACATCAAACATCATTATAATCATCATAATAACATTTAAACGTCCATTTAATCATCAACATAAACATCATGATTCACATCATAATCAACATAATAAACATTGTACCCATCATAAACATCATAAACATAACCATCTCATTGTATTCTCATATCATCATCATCATCATCATCATGACTAAGTTACCATACCATAAATGACATAACATAACATCATCCACATAATAACTACTATCATTAAAATCATATCATCATCAAAATCATCATGATAAACATAATGATAAAAAATAACATGTCATAACCGATCTCATAATCAACATAAACATAATGATCACAATCAACAACATTCTCCATATAATTAATCATCCTAATCACACTAAATATCAACATAATCAATGATTACCATCACATATATCACATCAAAATCAAATCCAATCATAACATCATAATAACATCATCATGCCTAAGCTAACATATCATAGAAAAATAGGAGAATGTGCCATAATCATAAACAATCCATAATCATAACGTCAAAATATCATAATACATCATAATAAAACATAATACATGTCACTCTAACTATCATAAGTATATATTGTATATTCAACATGCATGTTGGTATCAAAACACATATATATACATATCAATAAAAAATATACATGTTGCCCATCATGGACCTATGACACCAAAACAAAAACCACCCATACCTATTCCACTAGCTAGTGGTGGACCCTCTGATGCACCTACCTATGATGCCATAGCTACCCACTGACCTAGAGTAGCTAATACCAGTCCCCTTGTTAGGCTAGTCATGTACTCACTGTATCACATAGCATCAGGTAATTAGGCTATTACCATAGCCTCATAATATCTTAGTTCTTCCATGGTAGCTAAATATTGCATCCTCAAAACTATGTTCACTAATCCTCCTGCTCTTATAGCTACCACCCATACTGTCTATCATAAATCATCTCTCTCTTGTGTGACCATCATGAGGTTGGACCTCACTTGATCTTGATCATAGATCAAGATGGAAACCTATCAATATAATGTGGCTACCTGTGCCTATAACATAGTCACTTAGGCTTAGGTTGTTGTAAGGGTTGCTATTGTCTAATCATCTACACTATGTACTAGATCAACATCCATTAGGTGTTACCCATCATCTCCCCATCTTAAATCCACATCCACATATCTTGTCTAGTACCACCCTATATATATCTCTATGGCTCGTGCATCATCTATAGGAGATCTCATAGGAAACTCCTCAAAATATGGTAAGACCTCCTCAAGTTGTGGCTCCAATAATCCCTACTCTACATTCTTTATCCTATACTGAGGAACATCTGGAGTAATGTCCTATAACAGCCCAAACTATCTCCTAACTTAATCCACATGGATCCACTCTATATCCACATCTCATTTACCATAAACCCATCTCCATCTCTACAACAATAATATATGGTACCTGTAACCTATCCATATAGGCTAACTCACATATGGCTTCCATAATATATCTGTAGCAACTAGGCTCTTCAAGTGATCCCAAAACCATTCCACTTCCCTAGCTCCACCACCATATCTTGACAAAGCTATATCCTTATGCCATATCATGAAACTAACTTTGTAATCAGTCAATGTAAACCCATCCCATGCGATCCCAACTAATCTTAGAACTCATATGTGCTCATATGCCTAGTAATGGAGTACAAACCCAACCTTGATGCTATATCATCTTTATACTCTGAAGGCCTAGAGTTATTTATAGATTTATACTAGTAATATTGGGCCCCATCCAAACATCGTGCCCTCTAAAAACATCTATATCAATACTCCTAACAAAAATAAATGGAATTGGCCATTGTTTAAATCAAAAATAATAAAACAAGTTATGCCCATCATCATCATGGTTAGTAGGCACCTATCATCTAGGGCCTTCTGGCATAATGACCCATAGAAAAATCCTCCCATATGGAATCTAGCCTCCAACCCATCCTCACCATATATCCAATCTATAAAATCATCACACTCATCACTCTTCATATGATATATTAACTCCCCCTAGATTGGAAGCCATGTAATTTTATAGACATCCTCTAGTAAAATAGACATCTCACTAGTCAAGAACATAAATGTGTTTGTGGTTGGGTCTTATCTCTCAAAGAGGTCCATAATCATCAATGTATCCTATGGCAAGTGCTAGTAGTGTTGCATGGCCCTTAGGCCAACATCCTCCATCTTCCTCCATTCAACATCCATCATCTTGTCTTGGAAGTTAGTGAATGTCTTAATGACTCGGTCCCTCATCTGGATCCGCTCGTGAGCCTGCATAACAATCCAACACTATTAACCTTTCTATGTTGATTTCTTTAATCCTATCCTTCTTAAATTCTCTCTTTAAACCCATCTACACCACAAACCTAACCTCTCTCATGAACTTCGTACCTATTTCCCCCATTTTTTAACCCTTTCTATCATAAGGGTTAGCCCTCTATTAGCCAACTATTGATAGTTCCAAGAATCATCAATGGTTCTGGGGTCTTGTTTAACCCCTCATGTCAACCATCAATGATTGAGTCTAACTATAGAGAGGATTACAAAGCAAGTTAGTCAAGCATTAGTCCATAAATAAGGAAACATGCATGAAAAACTAACCAAGCCTATCTATTCCTATGAGAAGTACAAAGGATAACAAAAAAAATGAAAGAAAGCAACACCATATTACCTTCCCAAATGGATTCACCATACCCATGTGGCTGAAAAGCACATTCTTCCTTGATCAATCATCGTTGTCTTTGTTAACAATGGTGGTAAGCTCCTCCAATACCTCAAAAACACTCCATAAAACCTAGGCTCTTGATTGTAAACCACTAAAATAGCCTATCAATGAATCTTTGTGGAAATAATTTAGCATTATAACTTTTCAATGTTCAAGATTTGAAGATATTTGAGCATAATAAAATTACACCAAAAAATAGCTTAGAAATGATGTTCATGGCCTCTCTATTTATAGATTTTTGAGATTGGTCAGGATCAACCTGAACCATCCATCTTGAGATGAAGATGTGTGGTTGAGGATAATCCTAATATTTGGAATTAAATCTATAATTATCTTCATCATGACATTGGAAGAAGGGGCATTGAAGAGCCATGGGAGGCATTAACTAGGCATGGGTGACCCATAATCTTGATATTTATGGCATTTATGGCCTAGGGATGTCTTCCCAAGAAATGATGTCACCTGATGATGTAGATAATAAGAATCAATTTTCAAAAAGAAATATCCAACAACTCTCATGCAAAATCCACTTAAGCTCTTGATTTGGATTAAATAGCCTTAAACAAGGTTAATCAACATTTGTGCAATTATTTGAAAATTGGCCCTTAATTAATCAAAAAGGTCAAAAAGTCATATTACTGGATCATAATTTGATTGGAGAGGAACTTAAAGGTGACATTAGATGTGCTAGAACCATATTTCTATTTAGGATGTTGGCAAAAATAAATAACAAAGGTACGTGATGTGTACCGATGAATTAGAAGAAAAGATTGTGTAGACACCGAAATCGTGTCTACTCCCTTGGTCCTCTCCCCCTTGTCCCCCTCTTCACCTTGCCTAACCTATGTTTATTAATTTAAAATACCTATTTTAAATTAGTAATTCCCTCCCTTTCTCTCTCCTTGCCACCTCACCACCCTAGGATGCCTACCATTGGATTCCTCCCATCACCCTATGACCCATTCATGACCTATTTAACTTCTCCCACACTCATTTATCCTCCCTCAACCATTTCTTGCCCCGACCTGCTGACCCGACAATTGGAAAATAGACAAAAAGCTATTTTTAGCCTTTTTCCTGCCTTCTAACCACTGACATCGGTCAACTATCGATCGACATCAGCAGTATTGCCAGCGTCAGTGGCCTTCATAACTGCATTCTGCCTCCAAAATGTGGATCCATTTTCCCAACCATTTCTTCCCAATCCGTTATCCAACCATCTAACCTTTTCACTCCTCGATCCGTCAATCTGCCAGTCTACAACCAACCTCTCTCTATCTCTCTCAGGTCCTCTACTCCAGCAGCAACAACAATAGGTACTCTGCATCAATTACTCTTCCACACCAGCACCAACAACAGGTACAACCAGTCTGTAACATTTCTTCTCCAACAGGTATGAGGTAAGTATTTGCTACTATTTTCATTTCAATATTTTCTTTCTAATCTATCTGTTATTCAGCTAGCCTTGACTATCAACCAGACCCGACCCGAATCCTTCCCATATCCTTATCACTCTGTCCATTGTCCCTGCAATAGACTATCAAACTTCTGACTACCTCCAAATAGACCCAGACTCCTCTCGGACTATTCTATAGCCCTGAAACCTATCTAATCCCTAACCAGGCCTCATCCTCAAACCACAGACCTGACCAGACTACTGTCCCAGATTACTACCCCGACCAGAGCTCGTCTAAAGCCCACTATCCCCACTGACGTCGGTAGACTAATCGACACCGGAAGACTTGACTAATCGACATCAGTAGACTAACTGATGCTAGCAATTGTGCCTGGCTGACAACATCATTCAGGTATGCTTTGTCTTTTATTTCTCTTGTTCAGTCTCTATCACTTCTATTTCTGACTATATTCTACTTTTTATCAGTGGGATGTCATCCCCTAAGAAGTCTTTGCACTTCTAGGACCAAGCTTTTGCTTGGCAGTCCACTTTCTTACCATCTAACACCTTCGTTTTAGTCTCTTTCGACCATAGGTGTCATCTTCCACAACCAAAGAGGAGTACCTTCAACATCTAGATAATAGTGCGCACACCTCATTCGGGTATCTTCTAACCCTAGACCATTCTCTTAGTTTCTTATTCTCTCTTTGAATGTGAAAGCAAAAATTTGATAGAAACATTCTGGCACGCCCGGTGGGACCCTAGGGTCTTTCTTGGGTTCTTTTCTTTCTGTTCATATAGGTGCATTAGGTTTCTCCTTATCACCTCTTTCTTCTATTTCTTCCAAAGGACACTATTGGCAGGATTAAAAAGAACTCTTCTTTCTTTTCTTGCATTTTAGACTAGTCAAAAGTCATATCCTTCAACCTCTTCTCACTTGTCTTCATATGAACTAACACTTCTATCTTGGGCTTAAAACACACTGCATCTCATTTCTTCTTGACTACATACTTAGTCCACATCTAGTAATTAATGACCGCATCATGAATTAATTGTAGTCCACTTTATGTTACACAACTAGATCACTTGCACAAATCAAACATCAAAACTCACTTGAGACAAGGCCCGACTGGGATTTCATCACCCAACAGATACCTTACCCATCCTGGCCATCCCACTTGGATTTCATCACTAAGGGAAAAGCCCACTCTGTTCTCTGGTAGAGTCTAATCTCTAGGGGAAGTATATACTAGCTAAGCGGGCCTAGCTCATCACTGGGTTCGTGAAGTGAGGGGAGCTTACTCCTTAGCACCAGGCCACGTACATAACCTAGCACAAACTCTTGAGCACCTAAACTAACCCAAAACCAACCTTAGACTACTTCTTCTAGGACCCATTCAGCCAACTTCCCAAACACTCATTCTAAGGCATAAGCCACCAAGATTCTAAAATTTATTCTTAGGATTTAACGTTTAGGGTCTGCTTGTCTTCTCTTCTTTTTTGTTCATCTGGTTGTTTGAGCTAGTGAAGACATTTTTTCTTGCCTTGAGTGGTTTTGACACCATAAATCTTACAAGGCAACAATCCCTTCTGCCTTCACCTTCCATATCTAACCCTCTAATGGAGTTTCATTCAGTGACTGAATGAACTCCTACCTGACCAATCCTGACCCAACCATCCACCATCCCCGAAGGGACCAAAACTTTGTAGGGTTCCTTGACCTTAATGCCAAGGCCCTTCACCATTATCTCACAAAAATCCAAATGCGAGACTCCTTAGGCAACCCAACTTATGGGATGCCAACCTCTTTAACTGAAGCGGCGACAACATCGACATCGTCTGCTGCCCAACCCATGACCACTTCGACCTTTGCCTCGACCGTTAACCTGACCATGTCCCATCTTCAGAGTGTGGCTTCTCCTTCTATCTCTGGGCCCACTTCCACTGGGGTTTCGACCCCCCATCAACCTCAACCTATTCAACCAAACTCTACCCCATCTCAAAATCTAGTCATCTCTATCCCGCCTACCCTTGCACCCATCAACACAAGGGTGGCTTCTTACCCTTCAACCAGTTCCACCACCCCTTAACCACCTTTGGCAGCCCCTATTCAATTTGTGCCTTCTATCTCCATGGCATAACCACCTTTGGTCTTGACATCTATCCCAACGACTAGTTATCCATACATTGAACCTATACAGGCACAACTAACTATGTCATATGCCCCTTCTCACACCTTTCAAGCACCCTACAACCTAGGGGGTGCCCCTCCCACCAATCCGTTAGCAGACCTCATCAAGATGCTAATGGGAAAAATGTCTAGTCTCAAAGCCTCCATTTTTGGTTCAAGCAATGTCTCTTCTTATGACCAAATTTGCAATGAACCCATCCATCCCTCCATCTCGATCCGACCATATCCCAACCAGTGGGTACTTCCTAAATTTACTCACTTCTAAGGTAAGGAAGACCCACAACAACATCTATGAGCATTCAGACATGCTTGTTATCTCATAGCGCATGATGATGCGTTGTTATTACGCACCTTCCCCATGTCACTTTCTAGCCCCGCCCTTGACTGGTTCAGCTCTCTAACTAGTCACTCTATCTTTTCATTCAATCAACTTGCCCAACTTTTTCTCAACCACTTGCTATCAATATCACCAACAAGGCCTCAATCAGAGACCTCTATTCTATCAAGTAGTTTGACAATGAATCCATAGCTGATTTTGTCACCCGTTAGAGAGCCTTGATTAACCAGCTCTCCTTCTCTTTGCCTCAACCCGAGCTCATCGAGCTCTTTTCTCAAGCATGTGCCCCACACATCTCGTCCACCTTGCGGATTCAGACATTCTACACTTTTGATGAATCTTTCACCATGGCACGAAAGCTTGAATTCTGCACCATTGAAGAAGATAGGGTTAAATTGCATAACACTAACGCAAGAATCAATGACCCTTCTTCTTCCAGACCTTCTTCTTCCTCCCATTTCGAGTCTAAAGGAGTGGCCAACACTGTGGTCATTAAATCACCATTATCATCAACACCAATCGACCAATCTCAACCTTCAACTTCTCAAAGCATCATCAAACAATTCCAACAATGGTACATTCAGCGTTCATACACTCCACTTAGAGAATCATACGCTTCCATTTTGGAAAAACTTGTCAAGCAGGGGGTCCTCAATCTTCCTCCCATCCGACCACCTCAATTCGACCCTTCCAAAACCCTCCCTACATGGTATAGGGAGGATGACTTCTGTCACTTTCATCGCGTCTATGGCCATGACATCAACAATTTTTGAACCTTCAAAAACATCATCCAAGACATGATCGACAAGGGCGATCTTGTTTTGGATAACCCGACCACGCCACCCGACCAACATATCGACATCTTCAGACACCCCTTTCCTAACCACCCTCTTACTCAAAACAATGTGCAGACTATGATTGATAGCTCTCATGAGTATGACATACACACGGTCAACACAATCTTACCTCTCATCCTTGACCAACCTCTTCCATAGGTAGAAAAATCCTCTTCTCCTGTTAGTCCTCCACCAACTGCTCTTATATTGGAGGACACCTCGACCATACCAATGCCATTAGCCCCGCCTTCATCTTTCCTCTGACCAATGGAGGATCCTACCTTACCTACTCCTCAAACATAAGTAGAAGGCACCATTATCCCTACCCTCTATCTGCTTGAGGAGCCACCTTCTCCAATTTCTTCTCCACCAAGAGAAGACCCTGTCTCTTCACCCATTTTGACCGAGGAAGACCTAGTCACGGTTTCCTCTTGCCTTTTGCCTGAGATCGCTACATCCCACTCACCTCCATCCACATCTAAACCCAAACCTGTATCTAACCTTGCCTCAACCAATAGTGGCCCTCAACCTAAACCAAAGAGGACCACTAAACCACACAGGAGAATTCCTCCCCTGCCTTCATCATTACCTTCTATCTTGGGCCCACATCCATCCACTTTAATGGGAATGCTTCCTACTCCCATACCTCATCGAGGCAAGCTGCCTCCATTACTCCCTCAACCCATTAGACATATATCTCCTCCAAACCATCGACCAACACCTCTTAAACCAAAGTCATCAACCCCCACTATAACAAAACATCCAGACCCATTGGCAGGTTCTTATGCCTTGCTGTTACGGCAATTGTTGCAGTCATCTCACCTCAGTCTCCCACCTCTTAGACCATATCAATCTCTCAAACCAAAACCACCTTAGTTCGATGACCCTATAATTTGTGTGTATCATTGCACACTTGGGCACGACACCGAGCATTATTGTGCCCTCAAGGTTGTCATTCGCCGCTATTTGGAGAAAGACACCTTTCTTCTTGACCACATTATCAATAGACCTTCAACACTGTCTCTTACCTCTTAGACCTCCTCATCTCCCTCGCCCTCACCAACTCTCAGATCAAGACCATCTTGGTTTGACAACTCTAAATTCTGTCACTATCACCGCAAATCGGGACATGACACTGAGCGTTGTTGCGCTCTTAAAGCTATCACTCGTCAACCCCGAAATAAGGATACCCTTCTCATCAAGGATCCTCTTGACCTATCCTTCGATAAGTCTTTGACATCATCACATGCCTCTCAAACCTCATCACCTAAATCAAAATCTCATCGCAAGACCATGGTCCCTTTGTCATCACCTTTGACTCCCTTATTCGAAATCAATATAGTTAATCTGACCACCAAGCCTCAACCGACCTTGACCAATTTATCAAACATGCTCCCTGGCCACTGGGGGAATTCAATGTTCATCCAAGCCTTGACCAACCTTTCAACCCAATCTCGACCAAATATCAATCACTCTTTTAATCCTACACCTCGACCAAGCCTCAATCAAGCATCGACTAGTCTCGACCAAACATCAACCCCGACCTTGACCAATCATTCAACTGATCTCGACCAAGTCTCAACCAAGCCTTAACCAGTCTCGACCCAACCTCTATCAAACCTTGACCAAAAATTTGACCTAAACTCAACCAACTCTTTAATCATGACCCCGATCAAACAACATTCAACCCGACCTCGACCAAGTCTCGACTGAACCTTCGACCAAGTCTTGACCAATCTTCGACCAAACCTTCAACCCAACATTTGACCAATCCTCGACCTGACCTCAACCAACTCTTTAATCATGACCCTGACCAAATAACATTCAACCCAACCTCAACCAAGTCCTTGACCAATCATTTAACCAGACTTGACCAAACATTCAACCTAGCATTTGACCAATTCTCAACCAGTCTCAACCAATCATTGACCAAATATCATTTGACCAATCCTTGACCATATCAATTGAGCACACATATCAACCAGTCATCGACCTAGCATTCGACCTGACCTTGACCAAACCTTGACCAATCATTGACCAATCAATTAACTAAGCATCAGCCATCATCATGACCAATCTAGAAAGAAGTAAACCAAACAAGTTTGCTCCACATTAGCTCAGACCACATCATAACGCACAAGCATGGACCAGGGACTTATCAGAACATGAGACCTTTTATGCCTTCTATCTATGACCATTCTACTATTAGTCAAGTACTCAATCACTTGATGTTTTACTTGAGCTCGTCCCTTGAGCAATCCCTGTCATCATCATTCCTATTCCTTTCAACCCTTCTTCCCAGCATTATGTCAACCCCTTTTATCAAGCAGTTTTTGCTTTGTCCTAATAAAAGGGGAACCTTTAGACCTCTAGAGGCTCATCCATGGCAAAACTTTAGTCAAAAATCATATCAAAAGGTCATAAACTCTAAATGTAGACTGCGCCCTCGAAGGATAGCTACATAATTGTTGTATTTACTAGACTACTCCCTCGAAGGACAGCTAGGCCAAAGTCATTATCAAAATCATTTAAAGCAAAATATAGACCACTCCCTCGAAGGATGGCTATGACTAAATATTACTATAAACAACACTCTTTTGAAGATTCCTGCATTGATCAGCTTCACATATATGACCACCAAGCAAAACAACATCCCAAAGCAGACTTCCCGCATCGATCAGTCTGCGCCAAAAAAAAAGACTGACAAGCTTATTAAGCCATGGACATGCCTATAGTCGTCCTTGGGTCACCTATAAAAGGGACAAGGTTATTCCTGTCCAAAATGGGTCACTTTCTCCTCTCATATCACATATCCAACCTATCACCCCAACATACTCAAGGGACTTCGAGCTCACTTAACGTCAAGTGATTTGATTACTTCTCTAGCACAACCTCTGGTCAACAACATAATGCATAAACGGGGCTTTTGTTCTAACAACCCCCTATCTATGCCATCATTCTTGGTCCTTGTCAATGAAAGAGCAACGCACCTTTCACCTTTTTTTACACTTTGGTCACATTCAACCAAACCATTTTCTACCCAACCGAACCACAGCATTTTCTGACCAATGACATTATCTTAGCCTATTCACACTAGTTTCTATGGACACCAATACACATGGAAACTATCGACCCGACACATTTTATGTTAAGCATAAACCAATACTTGCTGAAGCATAAATAGACTCATTTCATTTTTAGCATACATCCATCATGAATATGGAAAATTGCTAGGGATGAAAGACCACTCGACCAATGTTGCACAATACACCATCACACAATATGGAAAAGGCTGCAACATCTTGTCCTCATCATTTTGACACTTGACCAAGCCAACCTCTCAACCTCTTTGACCCCTCATTTAAACTACAATGGTCTGAGGCCCTAAGACTAGGGCTATGTAGGCAGCACTCAGATGATGTCTTCTGGGGTTAGCTCGGCCATTTCGTTTGTTCATCTCTCTGATGGACAAACCCCTTCTTTCCTTCAACCTCGCCTTGACCATATCCAAGACCAATCTATACCTTTGACCCTTCCTCCCTTTTAGGGAGAACTACATTGGCCTAAGGCCCTTCACATAGGGGCTATGTAGGCAGCACTCAGATTACACGACATTTTCTAGGGTTAGCTCGGCCACATTCTTTCATCCATCCATTCATTCAACTAGCTATCAATCTCGACCTCAACCAATGACCATTGGAGATCATGCCTATCTCCTCCGACCCTGACCACTTCCAAGACAACTTTGCCTTGGTTGTTTTTGCATTTGTGCTACCTCACGACTGGTTAGCAGAATTGTTTGCAGACCATTTTTTGACCCTCTTAAGTATAGGATCGCAAGCCGGTTGATCCCCATTACTTGTGACTTTTTCATGTTTCCAGGAGCACTTCCTGAGCCCAAGATACCTGGAGCATGATGACCATTTAGAGCTATAGCTGGAATTGAATAACCTGAATCAGCTATGACTAATGCTGGGGCCTAGTTATTTTGATTTTAGCACTCCTAAACCTTGACCTTAACCTGCGACAATTTGACTTGACCATCCCGTGAAGTGATATACGTGTAATCATGACTTTTGCAGTGTTTTCACTCAACCTTCACCCATCTTCATCCACTCTCTGTCAAATCAACACCCGCTATTAGGTTCCCTTCCCTTGACTCCTGCTTTGAGGGGGAATACCTCATCCCACATCGGGGCAACCACCTCCTATTTTTGTCTTGTAGTTCACTTGAACAACCAACAGGACAAAATCAACCTTATCCCATACCTAGGGCAACCAACTCCTATTTTTGTCTTGCAATTCATCCAGAACAACCAACAAGACAAAAAGGGGCAAATGTAGACACCGAAATTGTGTCTACTCCCTTGGTCATCTCCCCCTCGTCCCCCTCTTCACCTTGCCTAACCTATGTTTATTAATTTAAAATACCTATTTTAAATTAGTAATTCCCTCCCTTTCCCTCTCCTTGCCACCTCACCACCCTAGGATGCCTACCATTGGATTCCTCCCATCACCCTATGACCCATTCATGACCTATTTAACTTCTCCCATGCTCATTTATCCTCCCTCAACCGTTTCTTGCCCTGACCCACTAACCCGGCAGTTGGAAAATGGATAAAAGGCTATTTTTAGCCTTTTTCCTACCTTCTAGCCAATGACGTCGATCAACTATCGACTGACATCAGTGGTATTGCCAGCATCGGTGGCCTTCATAACTACATTTCGCCTCTAGAATGCGGATCCATTTTCCCAACTATTTCTTCCCAATCTATTATCCGACCATCTGACCTTTTCACTCCTCGATCCGTCAATCTGCCAGTTTACAACCAACCTCTCTCTATCTCTCTCAGGTCCTCTACTCAAAAAGAAACAACAATAGGTACTCTGCATCAGTTACTCTTCCACACTAGCACTAGCAACAGGTACAACCAGTCTGCAACATTTCTTCTCCAGCAGGTATGAGGTAAGTATTTGCTACTATTTTCATTTCAGTATTTTCTTTCTAATCTATCTATTATTTAGCTAGCCCAGACTTGACTATCAACTAGACCCAACTTGAATCCTTCCCATATCCTTATCACTCTATCCATTGTCCTTGCAATAGACTATCAGACTTTTGACTACCTCCAAACAGACCCAGACTCCTCTCATTCTATTCTACAGCCCTGAAACCTATCCAATCCCCGACTAGACCTCATCCTCAGACCACAGACCCAACTAGACTACTATCCCAAATTACTACCCCGACCAGAGCTTGTCCAAAGCCCACTGCCCCCATTGACATTGGCAGACTAACCTACGTCAGCATACTTGACTAACCGACGCCGGCGATTGTGCCTGGCTGACAGCATCATTTAGGTATGCTTTGTCTTTTATTTCTCTTGTTCAGTCTCTATCATTTCTATTTCTGACTATATTCTACTTTTTATCAGTGGGCTGTCATCCCCTAAAAAGTCTTTGCACTTTTAGGACCAAGCTTTTGCTTGGTAGTCCACTTTTTTGCCATCTAACGCCTTCTTCATTTTAGTCTCTTTCTACCACAGGTGTCATCCTCCACAACCAAAGACGAGTACCTTCAACGTCTGGATAACGATGCACAGACCTCATCCAGGTATCTTCTACCCTAGACCATTCTCTTAGTTTCTTATTCTCTCTTTTAATGTGAAAGCAAAAATTTGATAGAAACAGAGTGATCCAGAACACAAAATTCAAAATCATCATTTTGTCTCGAAATGAATTATCCAAAGTTCTTTGGCCCATAAATTACATTTCCCTATTTAGGGATACTTTGACCTAAATTGGCACTTTTAAATGACAAATTTGAACTATTTAGTGTGTTTTATGGATTTTGACTTAAAATGTGCATTTGAGTGCAATTCGAGTAAGATTGATAATTTCAACACAAATGTGTTGGGAATTGGATGTCTACATTTTACCCCTATTTGAGAAGGCATAGTGAGACATTCAAGTGAAGCAACATATTTTCAAATAAAAGAGCTATCAAGAAGAAATTGGAACAGACCCATGATGCCCCCTCGAGAGGACATATTAGGATGAAAGAGAAGGATGAACTCTCAAAAAGAGAGAGAAAGTGAAATATTAACCCATGAAATAGATCACATCTAGATGAGCTAATACTTGCACATGTGATTACCATCAATGATGAAAATATAATTAGAAGTATAATAGGCCCTAGAGATGGGGGGAATGGGAGAGATATAATCCATAAAGGTAAGGGACACACTGTAAATGTACCCAATTTGAGAGTATAAGCTATGCACTTATGACATTGATCAATCCTGAGACAAGTTACACAATAAGATATTGCCATCATGGGATTTAATGTGGAGAGATTGGAATTAGAGGAAAAGTGAGAACATTCTACTTCAAGAAGGGAAGCACCACTAGAATGGGGTCTCTAAAGAGAATATAATAAGAAGTGCCCTAGTAGAGCAAATGTGATCATGATAAAATAATTTTTCCCCAATAGGGTGAATTTTGATCATTGATAAAGAATAAATAATGATTTTTCCCCTATATAGTTGATTTTATTTGGATGTGGTTTAGATGTTGTGCCCCAACATGGGTAATTGTCAACCAAAATAGCTCAATGATATAACCAAAAAGATAGGTTAAAGTGAGTGGGTGCAAATGTACATGCAATGGTGTAATGGCTTAGAAAGCCATATAAAACCAAGCATATGAGAATACAAAAAGTGATGAGAGAGATGAAAATAAGAATGGAGATAGTTGAGCTGACCTCAATAGAAATTGAGCACTGCCTACATAGTTCCATGGACTCATATTCCAACATGAACTTCAAAACAATGTAGTTCACCCAAGTTTGGGAGAGAATGGAATGAGGAATGATGAAAAATGACCAAGAATTGATTAGAATCACAATGTATGCAAAGAGATGCACATCTAAGCATAGACAAAGAAGACTAAAATGCATGCTACCTAGAAGCCTAATTCCATATCATGAGCCTAGGTTTTATAAAGTGTTATTGAGAATCATTCATTGGAGCTGATGTTGACATTAAGACATTGAGATCTAAGTAAAAAGTGCTTGCTATAAAAAAAGAAATTAAGCATCATAAGTATGAATAACTTAGAATGACATAAGATTCCAATTGTGTTGAGCCAGTTCAAATGTGAATACCTATTACTAAAGATAATGGTGAAACAATGACCAAAACTAGAGTTACAATGATTTACATTTAAACAAAAAATCAAAAAAATAAAGAAAAAGACAAATATAAATGAACCTAACTGAAAATCAAGATATGATCTATCAAGACTTAAGTAGGAACAAAAATGTAGAAAATCAAGTCAAGAATAACTTGATAACATAAGATCAAGATATGAATAATCAAGATCTATGTAGACCATCAAGGGGTACTTGAAAAAATAAAACAAAGAAGCAAGACCAAATAAGAAAACAAAAGACCAGACAACAAACAACAATCAAGTAACACAAATAAAAACTAAGTTAGTGTAATTTAAAGACAAATGTTTATGCATGTGCAGTGGAGGCATTACTTTCCACCATATCATAATAAAGAACAATAACATGACAATTGTTCCCTAATTAAAGAGGAATAATGATAGAAGAAATGGGGGAAGAGAAGAAAAGGAAGGGGTTGGCCGAGCTAACTCCAAATGTATAAGACAAATGGACACTACCTACATAATTCCATGGATGCATGTTCTAACATAAACTTCAAGAAAAATGTAGTTCTTCTAGGAAATGGGATAGAATAAAAATGATGATTATACTGGCATGATTTATAAAAGAAATGGAAGATATGACAAATAAATGAGAATGGTCTGGCAAACAAGAAGTTGATGAAATGAGAAAGGATGATCTTGAAAAATGGCAAGTGTGTGGGATAGTTCAAACTTAATAGTTTCTTGCAAAATGATGAGAGTGTTCAAACTTAATAGTTGCTCAAAAAATGGAGAGAGTGTTCAAACTTAATAGTTTCTCACAAAATGGTGAGAGTGTGGGATGGTGGAATGAGAATGTATAAATGTATAAAATCATGAGATAATGTTTTTGTTCTTTTGTGGATTATGTTATAATGTTTTTGGTATTTTTAAATTATTTCTAATGTTCTTGGTGTCTTTGGGATAAAATATGCATAAGGTGGAATCATCTAGTCGAGGAGATGCATGTCTTGAGAGTAGAGGTTCTAATAAGATAGCTAAGCTAGATGCAATGACCCATGCTCACAAATCAGTGAGAGTGAGGTTCCTGATAAAACAAGAAAGTAACAAAATTTTTGTACTAAAAAGATGCAGTTGTTCACCTATCAAAAACTACACAAGATTGTCTTGGTTGAACTACTTTGTAGAACTACTATTGAAGATGTTCATAATGCCTATGAGACATAATCGAGATCATAATTGGTTAAGGGGAAAAAATGTTCAAGTTTATAACATGTCCGAGACATAACAAAGAATATGCATCTTTTAAGAGAGAAATCCAAAATGGGATGAAGAATGTGTTTAGAGTGCCAAGAGTTCAAAGCCTTTACCGTCAGGATTCATGAAAAGTGGACCAGGATAGTATAAAATGCGTGCAAGGTAAGATAAAAGGGTGAAGTAAAATTATGAAAACACAAGTTGCCCCCAAGTCAGGGATCTTATAGACAATGGTTCAAAGTTGTTCATGCATAGAACCTCTTAAGGTGTACAATGTTCATGGGATCTGAAAGTTATTCACCATTAGGTTTAGCCAATCGATATGCTCATAATCCATAGTTTTCCATGACAATGTATGGTCTTGACTAATTAGGCTGAAACTTGCCTTTCTTTTTGAGTTCAACATTCATGTTCTTCTAATTCTCTTTCCAAACTAAATCACCAATCTCAAATTCTCAAGGGAGAATGTGTTTGTTGTAGCTTCTCTACAATCTATTCTAATAGGCCTACAAGTTTTCTAGGGTAGACAAATGCTTACCATCAAGAATTTATAATTCTTACAATCATGAGTCTCTATAGTCTTCACTATCTTCAATATGCTCCAGTGATATTCTTAATCATGGGATCTCAATATCGATTAGGATGATAGCTTCAATGCCAAAAATAAGGGAGTATGGAGTTGCTCTAGTTGGGGCGTGATGATTGGTTCTATAAGCCTAGAGGGTAGGAAAGAGTTGTAAGTGCCAATTACAGCCATAATCATTGACAATATGTTTTAAGATGGCTATAATGGTTTTATTTGATGCTTCAGCTTGTCCGTTGCCTTGTGGGTTATATAGAGTGGATTTCTTGTGCTTAATCCTAAATTTTGCACAAACACATCTTGGTTTAAAAAGGATCCACCATTATCAGATATAATATGGGTTGGGATGCCATATCGACAAATGATATGGTAATGAATGAATTTGGCTATTTATTTCCTAATAACATATGTGAGAGGAATAGCCTCAATCCATTTGGTAAAGTACTTAGTTGTAGTCAAAATGTGCTTATGGCCATCTGAAGATGTTGGGTTAATTTTCCTAATGAGATTAAGACCCCATGTTGAGAATGGCCATGATGTTGCAATTGGCTACAATGGTAAGGAAGGTGCATGTATCAAGTTGCCATGCTACTGACAAGGAACACACTTCTTTACATAATTACAAGCATATGTCTTCATTTTGGGCCAATAATAGCCTATTGTGAGAAGATTATTTGTTAGGACTACACCATTGGTATGGGCCCCACACATTCCTTCATGAACCTCCTTTAGTGCCAGCTTGGATTCTCCCAAAGATAAATAATGAAGAAGCATTCCATCATAGCCTTTTTGATAAAGCATGTTTCCAAGGAGGATTTAACATGTTAGGTGATGAAGGAAAAGTTTTTATTGGTTATTGGAAAGGTTGGCAGGAAAGACATGGCTATGGAAATAGTTATAAAAATCTTGGTACTATGGTAGCTTAGGTGAGAGATTAGGATCAACAATGGTGCATATCCTCTCTGAATCTGATAAAATATGTGTTGGCTAAAGAATATTTTCAATCAATAACTGATACTCTTTTGCACTATCATGCATTTGAATGATGGAACCAATTATTTCCATGGCATCAACTGACCTATTGTTGACTCATGGAACTTGCTCAAACTACAAAGATTTAAAATGTCTTTTAAAGTTATCAATAATTTGCTTGTAAGGGATAAGCTTATCATCTCTTTTTTGATATTGATCAATTATTTTATTTATGATTAGTTATGAATCTCCATATAACTTTAAGCTTTGAATATCCCATTGTATGGCAAGACAGAGTCCTGCAACCAATGCCTCATATTTAGCCATGTTGTTTGTACACTAAAATTGTATATAGAAGGCTTTGGGGATAAAACACCCTTGTGAAATTATCAACAATATGCTAGCTCTAGATCCTTAGGATTTAAAGGATCCATAAAAATAGAGTGTCCACTATTTAGGCTCTTATGATGCTTGTTCTATCGTCATCATAGAATCATCTGGAAGGTCAAAGTTGAGAGGTTGAGTGGCTGTAATAGGAGATTTTGCAAGTTGGTCTATAAGAATCTACCCTTTGATTGCTTTCTAATTTTGGTATTAAATATCAAACTCAAAGAGGAGAATAATCCATTTAGCCATGCATACTTGGAGACTTACTTTAGATAAGAGGAATTTGTGAGGATCTACCTTAGTGATAACAAAAGTTTTATTATTTAGAATATAATGTCACAATTTCTGAGTGGTGAACACCATAGATAAACATGCCTTATTAATAGGCCTATAATTATGTTCATAGGCTACCAATTTTTAACTTAAATAATAAACCACTTGTTCTTACCATGATCATCATGCTGAGTCAAAAGTACCCCTAGTGCATATTCTGTGGCTGATATGTAAAGAAGTAGTGGCTTTCCTTGTGTTGGAGATTGTAAGACTGGTGGATTGGCCAAGTATGTTTTAAGCTTTTCAAATTATATCTAAAAATCTTCATCCCACTAAAATGTCACCCCTTTCTTTAAAACATGGGTAAATGGGTGGTACTTATCTGCCAGTTGAGAAATGAAGCTATGTATAGACTAGATCTTGCCTTGTAGATCCCATAATTATTTAAGATTATTGGGTGAAGGAATTTCCATAATAATGGTGACCTTCATAGGGTCGACTTCAATCCCTCATTGTGATATAATGAACCCTATCAATTTCCCTGATGTGATTCCAAAGACACCTTTATTAGGATTCAAATAGACTTTATATGCATGAAGCCTCTCAAATATTCTTTGTAGAATGTCAGGGTGTCCAATGCTTATTCTTGATTTTGCTATTATATCATCAACATAGTCATCAATAATGTCATGCATCATGTCATGGTAAATGACAGTCATTGCACACTGATATGTGGCTCTAGTATTCTTCAAACTGAATGGCATGACTTGGTAATAGAATGTTCCCCATGAAGTGGTGAATGTAGTCTTATGATGATCTTTAGGGGCTATCTTGATCTGATTGTAACCAAAAAATCCATCCATTAAGGATAACATCTTGTACCTATTAGTTTATTCAACAATCATGTCGATATTGGGCAGAGGAAAATCATCTTTGGGATATGCCTTGTTGATATCAAAAAAATTAGTACAAACACGTATACTTGGGGTCTTTTTACTTATTGGCACTATGTTAGAAATCCATTCAGAGTAGTCCAGTGGTCTGATAAAATTGGCTCCTAACAACTTCTCTAACTTGGCCTTAACCAAAAGGGAGATACTTGGATGCATCTTTCTTGACTTTTGCTTGACTGGTTTAGCATCATGGTAGACAATTAAATAATGCACAACTAAATCTAGATCCAGGCTTGGCATGTCAAAATATGCCCATGTAAAGATGTTTATATAAGCCCTGAGAATATATATAACATGATCACATTCTACTTTAGTAAGGGAAGCTCCAAGATAAACAATTTTGGGATCTTCATGGGTCCCCAAATTCACTTTTCTTATACCCTCCATAAGGAGTGTTGATCCATCCTCTAGAATTGTAGGCAATGTATGGTCAAGATCATCTTCCTCTACTATATATTCTTGTTGTTCCTCCCAAAGATCTAGATAATATGAAGAATCAAAATCTACCTTCTCAGGTAAAGGCCAATTAACAAAAATCTCTAGAAATTTAAGAGCAGGATGCTTAAATATTTGATGTTGTTCTGAAGAGATGCTTGTACTAGCTATAGAACTTGGGCTAGATAGACTTTCTATGTTCTGAGGGGATGATCAATCTTTCCCATCTAGGAGTGCCTAAAATAGGTTTTCACTCAAAGGCTTATCTTTTTCTTTACTTTTTCCCTGATCAACAAGTTCCTCAAAGAGGTTTTCACTTGAAGATATTGATGTTTGCTCTTTATTATGACCAATAAAATTTGCCTACTCTCTAAAGTAGGAAGAAAAATTCAATGAAAAATCAAAACCCTACTTATGATCACCAACGTGGAATGCATCTCATAGGCCCATGTATTCTACAATTAATTCTTTATTTTGAAACTCATCGAGGCATATGATTGAATTTTGTTGATCTTAATCTATGAGTTTGGGGTGGCAAAGGCATAGGTTATAGTGAGGGTTTGCTTTAGGATAGGAAGCTCCAATAGGTGTTATGGTCAATATGGCATTCAAATCAAACAAATATGAGTCAACAAGCTCATCAAAAAGGCTATAATGGGATTTTATGTCACTACTAGGAGTCTCGTTACTAGTCACTTTAGAAGAGTCACTATCAAATGTCATGAGGTCATCCTCTAGTGGTTTAAAGGCTCTAAAATTCCTTGCACCTAAGGGCCAAGGCTTTTCCCTATATAGTCAAGATGATCCATTATCCTATTAGGGATGGGATACTTTAGATTCTAAAAATAATCTATAAGGCCTTCAAAATATAACCAATCTCGCTTGGTAAAAGCCTCTCAATCTTTCTTTGATACAATTATAGGTACAAAAACCATAGGAGGTTTTGGTTGTTTCTTCTTTGGTTGCCAAATTTGATCGGATCTATTAGGAGACTGGGAAGTTTTAGGATTACCAAATGTTTTAGGGGATTTTGATAATTTTTCAATATGGAGGACATCTTTCAGGTGGTATGTGGAAATGCTTGTGTCTTTAATAATAACCTTTTTGGCCAAAGTTTTAGGAAATGGATCAACCAAAGTGGAAGCTAGATCACTAAGGTCTATATAATTAGATAGAGATGGATGAGAAATGATGGATTTTTTATTTTTTGTAATGAATTTTGAACCTAGGTAATAGTTGTAATTATGAAATTCTACTTCAATATGTTTACAATACTGGTAGGGCTGTTGATCAATGGGCATAGTAACCTCGATCCCATCATGGGGAAACTTAAGGCATTGGTGAATAGTAGATGGAACTACCTGTACTTCATGTATCCAAGGATGACCAAGAAGTATGTTATAATGAAGCTCAATATCCACAATATGGAATAATGTGTGATGATAAATAGCTCCAACCATGATTGGCAACTAAATTGTACTGGATGACTCCCTCTCGACATTGTCGTAAGCCTTAATTGTAATAGTCTCTGGTTGAATGTCTTTGTCCATGTAACCTAATTGTCACACTAATTTAAGAGATATGATGTTTAGCCTTGAGCCATTATCTATAATAACTCACTTGATTTTGTTATTCGTAATGATTATTTCAATGTATAATGGGTTATTGTGGTTTGAGCCAAGGGTGGACATGTCCTTTTGATCAAATGTGATTTGCCAAAATGAAGATAAATGTCTGATTAGGCTCTAGAAATGATCAAGGTTTATACCATTAGGCGTAATAGACTATTGTAAAAGTTTGTTGAAGATGGTTCTATGGACATCAAATTTTTGTAAGAATTCTAATATGGAAATTTGCATAGGGGTTTTATCTAATTGGTCCATTATACTATAAGGCCTTTGAATTGTGGATTGAACTAGTTTAGTCTTGGTTGGGATAATATTCAGATTTGGAACCATTAGCACAATGTTCTCATTGGGTTTATGGAAAGAAGTGGGTGAAGGGCCCTGGATGGTAACTCACGAGCATCTATTTGTAACTGCACAACCTAGAGGTGGAAAGGAGCCATTATAATTATAATATCAAGTCAAAGTGCCTTGGATGGTGATTTGTGGGTGATTAATGACATTGCTATAATTTTGGGTCAGTGAGGAGCCTCTATAAAAATGGTACTATTGTTTAGGATTAGTAACCCATGTAAATGGAGTAGCAACATGATGATGCAAACTTGACATGACATTACTAAGGGGAGAGGGTATTGACCCTATAATGATGGGTTTGATGTTGCGAAGAACATAAGATTGGCCACGTGGCATCACAATAATAGTGGTAATGTGGGTTGCAAAAATACATCCTATAGTGTTATTTTAGTCATAAGGTACATTGTTATAAGTCACACTATTAGTGTGGGGATCATGATCTTGATTATTCTCATTACGATTCTAACCTTGTTGTTGGTTTAGATTCTACCTTTGTCCTTAATTATGACCATTTTAATTGTTTCTTGGTGGTGGTGGATCATGTCGAGGAAAGGGGTCTTTGTAGACTCCCATATCTTGATTTGTGTCCTAATTAGGGGCCAACTTAATTTCTAGATCACCATTTTCAATGAAGTCCTCAATAATATGTTTCAATTGAATGCAATGTTATGCACTATAACCAATAATATGATGAAAGTTACAACATTCATTCTCTTTGTACCAGTCTGGTTTTGGTTGATCATAAGTAAACGACCTTGATACTAGCCATATAATTAAGTTAGCTACAATGATCTTTTATAATACTACTTCAACCAATTCTCCTAAATTGCTAAAGAATCTAAATTTATTATGAAATGTCCTTCATGGAGGTTGTCTTTGCAATGTAGGTAGCAGATTTGAGGGAGTTAATTATACATTTGGAGGAGGCATAGTCTGTACCATATGTACATTTCTTGTTTTTATCACCCCATTTCCAACCATGTTCTTATTTTTGTGAAATCCCTTAGACTTATCCTATGTAAATGTTTGAGGAGCTAGTGATTTAGTCTAATTAGATGCTTTCCTTGTGCAAAGATATTAACAAGGCCCTTAGAAATAAGAGTCTTCTCAATATGCACTTCTTTGTCAATAATTTATTCAAATGAGTTAGCACAATCTAATCATAGATTATGTGCAACTTTGGGATGTAAATTCTGTGTAAAGATATCAACCAACTATTTGTCTAGTAAATTATGTTGAAAGTGGCCTGCCAATGCTCTCCACCTTTGTAGATATGCATCAAAACTTTCACTATCATGTTATTTAGATTTGAATAAGTCAACAATGATCAATTCATGTTCTATGTTTATGAGAAATGGTTAATGAACTTTTTTGATAAGTTATTCCAATCTGTAACTAATCCCTTGGGTAGTTTAAGTAGCCAATCAAGAGCTTGTCCCACTAAACTTCATGAAAATAGTCATAATAAGTACTTGCTACTATAAGCAACCTCTTGACATAAGATAAAGAATGCTTATATGTGTTCATGTGGATCTCCTTTCCCTTTGTATTTGTCAAATTTGGGTGCCTCAAAGTGAGGTGGAAAGGGGTTTTGGAGAATAGATAATTCAAATATATATGAGCATATCTCATCAAATTTATACTTTTTGACTCTATTGTTCATCTCCAATCTTTGGAAAATTTCATTAATATAATTCCATTCTTACATGTTTGGTGTATTTGTGGATTAGATAATATGCTATTGGGGTGGAATGTGCCCCTGATTTTTTATGGATCTATAGGGAGCATATACCTTTCAATCCACAATTTAGTTCTAATTTATTGCTTGAGTTGAGAACATAGGCCGTTGATTCTTGGATTGTAAAACATTCCTAGAATTTGGTTGTTTCATGTTTTTTTTATTTTGAAAATGTCTATGTTTATTTACTAATCTTTGGTTTTTTTGAGGGATTTCCTTAATTCGAATTGAATGTTTGGGTTTCTGAGTTTGTAAAGTAATAAGAGGTTCTTGATGATTGAATAATGTATGTTCTATGCCAAATGGAACATCTTGTAAGGTCTCTTATGACTTTAAATATTCATTTAGATTACCTTGATCCACTATGGTAATGTTATCATCCAATAATTGTTGTGTAGCTTCCACCATATCTTCATGTTCTTTCAAAGCATTATTGTGAATTGAAGTTGAAAATAGGGAGTCAGTTAAGTTTGTGACAAGTTGATCTGCATATCGTTGACTTATTATCTTGATCTTAGCTAGAAGATCTAGATTTGTGGGTTTTGACTCTATTTGTATTTCCTTTCCTTTGTTAGAGGAGGAAGGTATGTCTATTTTCAAAAAATTGTTGTTCTCCTTCTCTAACTAAGGTATGCAATTACTCTATAGGAAATTCAGAAGGTAGTCTAGCACCTAATTCTATCAATCTAAGAAGGGTTTCATCTTGATCTTCTTGGGGTTGATATTCATTTTAATCATCTTCAAATATTACTATTGTATGGATATCATAAAAAACAATGGGTTTGTCTTGGCCATCATAAAATTTCTCATCCTCATAACTAAGGCCATAAGAGGCCCCACTATGATTGAACCTTTGAGTCATGTCTAAAAAGAGCTGCCCTGTGTGTTTGACTAGCTTTAGACTAATGTTCAATAACTAATCAAAGTATGCTTTGGCTCTCTTTTTAAACAAATAACCAAGATACTAATGAGACTATAAGGGAGGGTGGTTTGAAACCATGCACAATTTATAATATTTGGTTCACAAAATTACTCAACCTTTGGTAAAGTTGAAATTGTATAGATCAGAAGAGAGTAAGGTAACTCAAAGACCCAAGGTGAAAACTAGTACACCAAAGCTTAGATCTTTATGATACACCCACACTACAAAATATAGTTTCAAATTCGACAAGTTGACCCTAGAAGTTTAGAGGAAATCTCTCTGCATTACAAAGAATACAAAATGAACTAAGAAACTCAAGATGTAAAGGCATACGTGAATCACTAAGTATAAATCTAGGACCAAATGGGTAGCACATCGCCACATGATTTTAGTAGGAAAAATATGTTTTAGGACCCAAATCATGAGTGATACGTAAGATGAATTAAGTCTACCAAGATGATAATGTCATTTTAAGTCTTAATAAATGACCTTCAATCCAAAATATAAAATTAAATGCAAGTTAAAACAATCTTAGTGCACAAATGGTGAACCCACTTTGATGTACCAACCTTTATAACTCAAAAAGGTTCAATTTTGAATGTGGATTATAAATGAAGGATTTAGAAAAATTGGGTAAAAATTCTAGACTCAATTGGGTAGCATGACTACGCCAAAGTGGATGACATGACACAAAGCTTTTGATAACAAATTTGAATAGAGAAAAGCTGAATTTTCCATTTGGATAGCGTAATGACTCCCTTTCTCAAGAAAATTGAAGATAATGTATTTTGGTTAAGTTCATTGAGTTGACAAGTAGTTTTAGGCACAAATAAAGACCAAGTAAGCTAATGACAAAAAAAAATGTCTTAAGTCTAAACTGACAAGGTATGGTAAAGTGGGGTTTACTAAACTAGCAAGGTTTTGATCATTCTAGGGGAATCAATTACACAATGACTTTCACGTCAAATGATGCAAAATATAAGCATGGAAAGTGGGTGACTGTGGAATTGGCTAGTTGTAAAAAGGTCTAGTCCTTTTTACAACCACTACATCCTATTGTTTGCTCAATGTAGTGCAATGTCCAAATGTAGATACATATCATGTGCAACTCCAAAGGAGCCAAATGAAGTCAATGTTAGGAGGTGAAACCCCAAGTCAAAGCTTCCCTAAAGAACTTGTGGGAGGTAATGACATCCCCCTTGCAAGCGAAGTTTTTATGAAAATAAAGAAAACATAAAATAAAAAGACTTTAGGGTCATTTTCAAGATCACCCAAACTTTGGTGAGTTTTTGGGGAGTGCTTTAGATGACATTATTTCTAAGCCTTGGTCTAGGATACTTGAAATAGGAATGGCACTTTTGATTCCAAGGGTTCCTTATAGGGGACAAATGGAAGAGCATACATGTAACATACCTCTTTTTACCAAACAAGATTTGATTAAACAATTATTCAAACAAGAATGACAAGTGTGTTCAATTTTAAGCCCAAATGAAATATTTGGTGGTGTTCATTTGACCCCTTGGTCTTAGTTGTAACTTTGAAAACATTCACCAAAAACACCTAAATTCTTTGTTAAACACCAAAACAAGGTTCCTAATCAAATTTTTTTAAGCATGCAAAGGTGATTTCAACATGTTTTAATCAAATTTTAAACTTGATTTTATAGCAAAATTGTTAGCATTTCCTTTAGCTTTGAATCCCTTTTGAATTTGAAACAAGAAACTTTGGAAAAGTAGGTTTTGGGTCTATGTTTTTGGAAAAAATATAGTGACTGATGTCGGTCAATAAAATCAACATCGGTTATGGGTAATTGAGATCTAACTAATGTTGGTTCTACTGATTGACATTAGTTAAGTCAGGTAACTGATGTTGGTGTTTCTACCGATGTTGGTTACTGTGTAAAAACCATGGCAACCAAAAACAACAAAATAAAGATAGAAAACCAATTTTCAAGAGTTTTAAAAGCTCAAATAAATATTTTAGAACTACAAAGTGATCTTATTTAGGTGTAGGATGTGTCTCATCCCACCAAGCATGCCAAGATGTAGAGAGGATTATAAAGTAAGTTAGTTAAGCATTAGTCCATAAACAAGGAAACATGCATAAATAACTAACTAACCAAGCCTATCTATTCCTATGGGAAGTACAAAGGATAACAAGAAACAAATGAAAGAAAGAAACACCATATTACCTTTCCAAATGGATTCACCATACCCATGTGGCTCAAAAACATGTTTTCCCTTGATCAAGCATCCTTGTCTTTGTCAACAATGGTGGTAAGCTCCTCCAATGCCTCAAGAACATTCCATAAAACCTAGGCTCTTGATTGTAAACCACTAAACAAGCTTATCAATGAATCTTTGTGGAAATAATTTAGCATTATAACTTTGCAATGTTCAAGCTTTGAAGATATTTGAGCATAATAACCTTGCACCAAAAAATAGCTTAGAAATGATGCTCATGGCCTCTCTATTTATAGATTTTTGAGATTGGTCAAGATCAACTTGAACCATCCATCTTGAGATGAAGATGTGTGGTTGAGGATAATCATAATATTTGGAATTAAATCTATAATTATTTTCATCATGACCTTGGAAGAAGGGGCATTGAAGAGGCATGAGAGGCATTAACTAGGCATGGGTGACCCATAATCTTGATATTTGTGGCATTTACGGCCTAGGGATGTCTTCCCAAGAAATGATGTCACCTAATGATGCAGATAATAAGAATCAATTTTCAAAAATAAATATTCAATAAATCTCATGGAATATCCACTTAAGCTCTTGATTTGGATTAATTAGTCTTAAATAAGGTTAATCAAGATTTGTGCAATTATTTGAAAATTGGCCCTTAATTAATCAAAATGGTTAGAAAGTCATATTACTAATCATAATTTGACTGGAGAGGAACTGGAAGGTGACGTTAGATGCAGTATAATCATATTCCCATTTAGGATGTCGGCAACAACAAATAATAAAGGTACGTGATGTGCACCAATGAATTAGAAGAAAAGAGTGATCCAGAGCACAAAAGGCAAAATCATCATTTTGACTTGAAATAAATTAACCAAAGTTCACTAGCCCATAAATTACAGTTCCCCATTTAGAGATACTTTGACCTAAATTGGAACTTGTAAATAATAAGTTCAAACCATTTAGCATGTTTTATGGATTTTGACCTAAAATGTGCATTTGAGTGCAATTTGAGTAAGATTGACAATTTCAACACAAATGGTGTTAGGAATTGGATGTCTACACTAACCACCGATGGTTACTATATATAACTACTAGTGGTGAAACCCTACCACTTCTTCCCTTAATCAACCCAAATCTACTACCCAAAACATCTAAAAATCACAAATTTCCTACCTAATTCCTTTCCTTTGCTACCTAATTCCCCCTTCTTTTTTCTACCTACTTTTTCCTTTTTTTTCTACCTTAACCACAAGTCATCATGGCCTAGCTATGGGGTTTTAGTCCATTTTTTACTTTTATACTATATATAACTCTTCCTATCTCTAAATTATTACTATTCAAGTCAATTGAAAACAACCCCTACCTCATTTTGCATTCGATGACATGATCAAATCCCTCTTGCCACTACTCAGCCACATCCTTGTCTCTCATCCATAACTTGCACATGCGTACTCACTCAACAATGTCCACCTCAACCAAATGCTAGTTCAATCAGTTATCTCAATCACTCAAGCTTAGTGTAGATAATTTGCAAAAGTCAAATGAGGACATAACTATTTATTTTTCCTTTTTAAACAATAGACTTTTTAGGGTTTTACCCAAACCATCATTGGTTAAGGAACCATCGATGGTTTCTACCAATCATTGATAGTTGGGGCACCCTAACCATCCATGAATAGGATTTTTCCCCTCTTTTTTTCCTTTTCCTCTTATTTCCATAACCATCCCTTTACCTTTTCAACCTACCTTATACCTAGAACTACATCTATTTTGAAGTTCTTTTTTAGGATGTTAGTATCCCAAAAACTATGTAGGCAATGTCCACTTGCCTTGTAAAGTCAAAATAATCTCAACCATTTCTATACTCCAAGCCTACCCCCTATCTACCCCACACAATCCTCCCCGATGTTGGTTGTTTGGACTCGATCTTTCACATATTTTGCACTACATTTGTGTTATCTTTTGACTATTTTGACCAATTTTACTAAGTTTCCCATTCAAAATTTACACCACCTCATGCATGACCTAACCACTTAGGCTATTTTGTGGGAGCACTTCTTCACCTAGATACCTATAACCTACCCAAATTTGCATAGATAGCTTGAGAGTCTTAACTTGATTAGCCATGACCAACACTATAGACCAGTTACCCTCTCTTGTCTTTCTAGAGCTTGGCCTTATTTTACAACTTTGGCAAATTTAGTCATTACATGATATTGATCACTCTTCATCACTTTTTATGTGAGAGTTCATGTCTCTACAACCAACTCAACCACCTTATTTCACCTATCAAACTATGACTTGATTTTACTTGCATTTCAATCATTTCTTGGTTTGAGGGGGGATACCTCCTCTCATGACTCAAGGCAACCTGACCCAGACCTTGACCAGCTTCCTATTTTTGTTTTGCAGCTTGCCCAAAGCTACACAACAAAAAGGGGAAAAATGTAGACACCTAAAAATTGAACGTGATAATTTTTAGTGACATCCTAACCTTAGAACAATAATTGGGCTCACTAATAACCCTAATGTTCCCAAACACTTTTTAACTCATCATTTAATTCACCTTTTTTACCAATTTTTACCTATACCTATGACTACCGATGATTAGGGTAACCATCAATGATTAGCCTAACCATTGATGGTTAGGTCCCCTCTTATGCTTTAGCCAACTTTAAATCATGGAAAACTCATTGTACTATATTGGAAACTTCCCAAATGACAACTTGTTTTTAAAACAAATATTTTAAAGCTACAAAAATAGACAACTTTATCTTTGATCAAATTAGTAACTTCCTTCATTCCATTTAGTAACTTATGACTATAAAGGAAGTAGAGGAGCCACGGAAAGAAAGGAATAGTTATCATCTATCAAGCATTTAAAATTTTTTGTAGGTATTTAGCATCCATATCAGTGAGCAAGCATCATCACTCAAGATCCAAAACTTTGTCAAAATCACTTCAAAAGGCCTGAAGCACTGTCACTCTGGCCACATCACTTCAGACTTCTTCCACTTACTTATAGGTATTTTGTGTTTGCATTATTTGATTTATCTATTTTCAGTACCATTACCTTACCTATTACACTTGTCCCCCATTTTCCACTTTCTAGTCTTATATCCACCTCTATTTGCCCAAATCCCCAATTTGTACTTTTTGATTTATTCACCTCTAGATTTACACAGGTAACTATCGATGGTTCTCCCAACCATCGATGGTTAAATGCAACTATAAATGGTTACCCAACCACCAATATTTTATCTCAACCACTGATGGTTCTCCTAACTGCTGATGGTTCCTTATGGTAGTATTTTCTTGCAAGCATTTCTCACCCTTTTGCCTCAAATCAAGCCCTACATTTTGTGCTTCCCTTTGATCATAGGACCCTTTCTAATTTTTTGAACCAGACCCCAACCATTTTAGCATTTAAATTTGATCATTTTATTTAATAATAAAGTTATCACTTACTTTCTAACATGTATTTAATTTCTTATCATTGGATGCAAATATCATTTTTTATCATTTCAGGCTTGATTGTTATAAAAGTGGATTGATAGCCTCATTGCAAGCATTGTGCTTCTTAGATCTAGCACACACTAGGCAATCCACTCAACCAACCATCTAACCACCCCCTTTGAAGTGTTTGTGTTACTTGTAGGTTATTCCTTACTAGCCAAAGAGGAGTTCCCACCTTTGTCTAGATTCACACGTGCATTCTACTAGGTATTCTTCTACACACCCTAATCACTATATTTATTTTATTTAATTTCAAAATTAAGAAATGAGGAAAATAAACTAAAACAAATGTATGATAGTTCTATTAGATATATGTACATTCCATATGGTTTGATGTAAGTAAAGTCAATGTTGAAAATATAGTGTTAAGGAATGTGCCACTTTACCTGCACCTATCTTTTATGATAGCTTATTTTTTTCTCCTGCACAATTGTGTCCATGCATGCATCTTTGAAAACTTCTATGTGAATTTATACATGTGTTCTATTCCTCAAGTCTATATGTTGAATATTTATGCATATTTATGGTTTTTGAGATATTTCCTTATTCAACTTGTATGTTCCCAAATAACTTCTAATAAATTACATCTTTTTTATCTTTTTTTTACTCCAAATTCATTGTGCAATAGAAATTATTATGAACCTTCATGAAAATTTAAAACTTTAAAATTTATTTTTACCACCATTTTCACCTCAAACATCTACACACTAACACACCTTTCTTACATTCATTTAGTTGAATCTATTTTTTTTTCACCACTCTCTTGTGTGCAGGGTGCCTCAGAGTTACTTTGCAAGCTAATAATAACTTTTATGCATTCTTATGAAAGCTTATTCATGCACTCAATCACTACCAATGTAGTAATTCCTCTCATAAATATGTATTCACAAGATAGAATTAACATAAACCTATCATATCTTAATAGAATAATAATCACATGAAGGTCAATCAAATAGATCATTAGATACTTGGATGATTAGGTGGTTACTAATAAAACCCATATATATTGTAGAGGGTTTCTTATAACTCATATTTCAAGAGGGAAGGGTTTCAAAGCCTCACCTATGACACATGTATCTCTATTTATACCTCAATTATTTTAATGTGGTTACAATAAATGATTGTAAGTAATTCAAATAAAGTAAACTAAAATAAGGGTAAAGTGCTGGAATGATCATAATTATTAGGGTGTCATGGTCAACTAAATGGAGGTCTAGAAAACCTAAAGTGGATGATGGAAAGTCTAGACAATCCTATAGCCATAACAACTTATTCAATGCATAGAGAATATATAAAAGGATAAACACGTATTAATTCACTAAGTAATAATCAAAATCTAATCTATTAAGTAAATAAAGGAAAGAGTATAGGGTTATAAATACTTACCTTAGAGTGCACCCATCAAACCTCAATCTCCCCCTTGGATCAAGTGGATATTTTTAAGAGAATGTTTTGGGTTGAAGACTTCAAATGGCTATATGAATATCTAAGATATCCTCAACTATGATTTCCCAAGGAATCCTCCTATTGAGATTCAAAGACAC
>JARHVA010000171.1:280000-345000 GCA_037957365.1 Torreya grandis | reverse complement strand
CGATATGCACCACTGAATTGATGAAATATAAGCTATGAATATCCTAAGGCATATAAGAAATGAATATATAAATATATGTCTACTTGCATCCCAAGGATCAGAGCTTCATATTCAACCATGTTTTAGTGACCTCAAATTTTAATAAAAATTATAAAGGAATGATTTTTCCATAAGGGTCCACTAAGCCATAGCCTTCCCCATCTCCTTGAAGGCACTTGAATCCATAAAAGTGAAGGGTCTAAGTTTCATCATATAGATCAATACTAACTTTGAAGAGATCTTATAAGATAACTTTAGATGATTTAGATTAAGAGACTACAATTTATGGTTCTTTGAGAACAGGTGCCTCAAGATTAATTATAATATTTTAGAATTAGTCTTTGAGTTAAACAACTTGATCAATACCTTCAATCAAGAAGAAATATTCATTGGGGAGAATACACTAAATATGTTGAGTAGCTAGGACAAGAATGATGATAATTTGATCAATTATCACATGGAATTTTATTTTTTTTTGAGTGGTGATTATCAATTCAATATCCATTAAGAGCACCATCCATTTGGCAATTCAATCTCTAGGTAAGAAAGCTTTGGATAAAAAATATCAAAAGGGATATGAATGTAAAATGACATAATTACTCTAATAAACCATATAGTGTTGATATTTTTTCTATGAAATAGATTGTAGTATAGTCACTCTTCAATTTTATGTAGTGGGTCTCATAATCTATCAAATCATGACTGATATAGTAGATTTCATACTATTTTCTTGACTCAATTATTACCTATGTATTTACCCAATTGATATATGGGTCAATTAAGTATACAATATGAGAGGATGATCATTATAACATAGTCAAAAATTAGGAGGATGAATAAATGATTGTTTCATGCTATTGAAATATTTTTGACAAGCATATGTCCATTCTAGTGAAACACCTTTCTTAAGAAGAGAGTTTGTAGAGTAGGTATGGTAAGCAATCTCAACAACGAATCATCATATTTCCCAATGTTTCCATAGATAGGTATGGATGTTAGGATTGGATTGAATTATAGAAATGTTGAAAATAATAGTGATCTTAATAGGATATACATAAATCCATTACAAGGAGACTAAAAATGCTGAGTTTTCTATAGGTGACACCGAAAACACACTTGTAAGGATTGAGTCTAAATTAATATTTGATAAGAAGGTTGAAAATGATAACAAGGTCATAAAGGTGGTTTTCACAATTATTTAATAAGACCATCCACATAGGTTTAGACTATTTAAGAGATGAGATAATGAAAAATTTTGGCATCATTTTTAATTCTAAAGGGCATTTTAACATAGTAATAGGTTCCCCCACTCGGTAGTAAAGGTAGTTTCATGTTGATCCTCAAGAGCAATGTGAATTTGGTTATATTTCAAAAAATTATCTATGAGGGATACCATATCATAGATGGACATAGAATCAACAATGGCATTGATGTATGTTAAATGAAATTTTTATTTAGGGCATTCTAAGTTGAGATTACAAAATTTGATACATATGTGGATGACCCTAGTGACTTTATTGTAAATGGGGATAATGTTAAAAACCCATTTTGAGTATTCTTCTTGTTTGATAAACTAAACATCTAAAATATTGGTTATTTATTTGTGAAATGAAGTGGAAACCTTAGGAGGAAACTTCTATTACTTTTGGTACATGGCTTTTACATTGGGGTATGTCACTATGTTATGTAAAACTATGTTAGGGTCAATGTTAGACATGTCTTCATATGACCAAGAAAAGGCTTCATGATATTTGAAAAAAATGAGGATATAATTATCATTATCTTTAGGATGAATTTCTTTAGAGATAATAATTGGTCTATGAATGGTAATCGTACCAAGATTAACTTCTTGAGTTTCTTCAATAATCATGTCATTTACATCTTGGAAATAATGAGTATCAATTGGGAGTTTAAATATATGATCCATTTATTATTAACACTAGAAATAAAATTATTGTAAGTGAGGATCTTTTTTATTGAAATTTACAAGATTGTGGTGTTGGAGAGGAAGTTGAGGCTCTTCATCACTAGGAAGCACAGGTAAAGGTCCATAGTATTCAATGTATACTTTAAGATCTATAATTTGATTACCTTTGCTGTCAAACTTTGAATGGATTTGTCTTACATCAATGCCATTAACACCCAAGGTAATGCTAGGGGGTGAAGTAGGGACTAATTATTTTAAATATAGGTATTAGTTTGGCAGATATAGTTTGGTATAATATGACTAAGTTAAACTATAATGGTATATCCAATATATTTATCATTGACATAATTAATTTTAACTATATCAACTAGGAAAATATAATTGGTTGGAAGAGATGAGGATAAGGAAATTGTATCAACTCTAGATAATGTCTAGCTGACACATTTCAGATGTGAAGATTAGAATATATTAGGTTGGTTGATATATGGTAAACACTGATTGAAAAATAGAATAATATTAGCCTAATCGATACAATCTGAGTTGGTATGAATTTTATGAGTAGTATTGGGTTGGATGATACTATTAGTTTTGGGAAAATTAGAAAAATTTTAAACAACCCATAGAGTATTTATCAATGGAGGGTTTTTATGAGGTACATAACCTTGAGGTTCTAGTTTATCATCACTAAAAATATAAGATATTTGAACCAAATGAACATCATGGTTAAAATCATGCCTTTTTACAATTATAGATTTTTGATAATGAATTGCATCCATGTCTTGAGATTGGAATTGAACCATAATGCAATCATCATCATCTAATGGATAACTATTACATGCATGAGATGTGAGCTGAGTAGTTTCAGTGGATGTCCTTGTTTGATACACCCATGTTATTAAAAGTGTGAGGAGACATCAATAAAGGAGCTTGGAATAGTTTGGCTACCCCAAAGTCATTACAAATAAAGTCATCTTATATACAAGTGGCTTCATGAGAATTGGATTTGGGAGGACTCTCAATATCATCATAATTCAAGATAATGGTAATATCTCTTTTAAGGAGATAATGAGGGATCCATTCAACTATGTAAGGAGGTAACTTAGTGGTAATACAAATGTAATAAAACTCATTGGCTTTGTCATTATCTGAATCTGCAAGAGTGAATTGTATATCATTATGCATATTGATGAGTTCAAGGAGAGGAGGACTATTTATATGAGGAATAATATTGATGTGATATCAAATCTTAAGTTTAGGAAGCTATATTCCCCATGGGTTAGGATTTGCATCATACTTATAATGCTTTCCATCATGGATGAAATTTATGCATTGGCTACAAAAATATGTGATAGATCTCATGAGATGAGTCAAGGATGACCTAAAAGGAGGCTATAGGAAAGTGGAATATCTAAAACCATAAGATTGGTTCATATTATGTTGGGTCCAATAGTGAGAGGGAGCCAAATACAAATAAGAAGTTTTTGATTAGTTTTATCAAATCCATGACAAGTACAGTTTTCTTAAGAATATCTTTGGAGTATATAATTTATTGGAGTAACCAAAGATAATTAATGTTGATGTCAGATCCTTCATCACCAAGAATTTTATTATTAAGGTGTTATTGATCAGAATATTAATAAATAGGGGTGGGTCATTAGCTTAGGAAAGGATTTCATCATTAATCATATCTTCTTTGTGAATCTCTGTGGATAGTTTCTTAGAGTGACAAGAATGCGTAATGGTTTTAATAAAATGATCTTCTATTCAATGCTTGGAGAGGCACTTTAGATTCAGTAGATGGGGACTCTTCAATGTCTTGAAATTATTACATGAATATTTTTTTATGACAAGGAGATGTTCTCATGAGTTATAATAGAGGAATTTTGCAAGGCATTTAATTAAAATCATCTACAAAATTCCATTTTGGCTTAGTATTGAAGCCAGAATAAGGTTTAGGCTAATTAGAAGTAGTGATTTTAGTAGGAATGATAGTATAAGGAGTGGAACAACTACGTTGAGACTCTGAAGGTGAAGCAGGCTCATTACTAGTTTGAAGATCAGAATATGATGTAGGTTTGGTAGTAGTATCCTTAAGAAGTTGGCCATAAAGAGAAGGATTATTAGGTTTGTTAACTAGATATTTTTGTACATGATTACGATGGTATTAACCATTTTTACGTTCACATATTGAGAATTAGTGTAATATTGATCATATTTTGCATCAATAACACAAGAATATTTGTTGGAATGTTGTGTATTAGAATCTAATGGCTGAGAATATTTTTGGTTTGTAGATTCAAATTTGTTGAAGTATTTTCTAGAAGCCTTAAGATATTCATTATGGTGGTCTTTCATGATAGCATCATGATTAAAGTTTTCCCATAGAATGGTGGCCATAAATCATTTTTGGAGGGCACGATATGTCTCATTAGAGTGACCAATATCAAATTGGAACCAACAAAAATTGTTAGGATCATACCATGTTTGAGGGGTAGTATCATGGTAAACACATGATATAGAAGGAGATTAAAACTTCTTTATTTCCTGCATATTGATGAAAAAGAGGGAGGGAGTTTAATTATCTTATTTGGATGTTGCTAATTTATTTTGAGGAGGCTTGGATTTGGGATTATTAATGATGATTTTATTGTTTGAATCTTAGAAGGATTCATTTTTGATAGTTTGATAAGGTTTAAATTGAGTCATACGGAAATCTTGGCATTTTTTTATCTAAAGCTTCTTTTAAGGTTTGGGGGAGATAATATCTTAACCTTGTATTGAAGAGGGGATTTGAGAGTGATAGTAAAGAGTTTTAAAATATTTTGATCACTCATGTTAAGCTCCACTATATGAGCTGGGGAATTCCATCATTTAATGAAAGTATGGATAGATTTGTTAGGAAGTTTCTTAACATTAATGAAGTTGTTAAGGCTATTTTTAGGAAGATAATTATGTTGGAATTACCAAAATTAGGGAATTGACTAAATATTCTAGTTGTGTAATAAAATCTATAGGAAATTGATTATAACGTTCTAGTGCATCTCCAATAAAGGTTTTGGCTAGATATTTAGTGGTAGCATAAGTGTTAGTTTGAATCCATTCCTTATAGAGGTTTATAAATGTTTTAAGAAAAAAAGCAGGATATTTAGCGCCATCATTTGTGATAGATGGAGAAATGTTTCCAATGTCTATGGGAATAATTAAGGGAGTTAAAGGTTCATTTTTGAGGTTTTGAAGTAATTTTTTACGCATAGGAGGTTGAGTTATGATGTTACCATTGACATATATAAGAGGAAGAGGGATAACATTTTGATTTCATTGATTAATGATGAATTGATGAGGTTGGATAGCCATTTGAAAAAAGTGGGTTTGCATTTGGAGCATTTGGTTTTTGCTAGAAGCTTGCATAAGGGTCATTTTTTGGACCATTTATGTAAGGACTTGTGTTTTATCTAATGATGGATCTGATTACAAGTGGTAGGAGGTGGATTGGAATATGAAGGAGGAATACAAAAATTTGTCTTGGGAGAAATATTCCTAATGTTAGTGTTATTCTCCATATCTGTGTAATGGAAGAAAGAAGATTAGCAAGACCACCAATATTATTTACAGTGTAAAAGGTATTATCATCAATGTGATTTAACCTTTTGGGGTTTTATATGTGTAATTGCCTATGATTGGTTAAGGGGATGATATGTCTAAATTAGTTAAATAAAATACAATAATTAAGCTACTAATTTTTTATGATTTTGATCTTTTTTGACTTTCTATAAATATCAACAAATAGGAGTAAATAGACTTCTCTAAAAATTGACTGTCGTAAATGATTTGGGTTCTAGAATTTGAGATTTGAGTAGTAGTCTGTGTCATCAACAAGACTTTAATATTTGTCTATTTATTTGGATAATAGTACCCAGTTTGGATAGTAGCACCATTTGTGTGTATTGTCCTCAATGTGGTGCTAATGTCCCCTTTATGGGATTGTTCATGTTTTTAGGGAGCACCTGCACCTGTGTCTGTATGTTCTATTACTACATGATTAAAACTTTTAGATCTATATTATACCTAGAAATATTGATTTGATGTGTAAACATTAGTTCTCTTTACAAGTATGATATGATAAATAATTGAGTGTGTGTTAGTAGGATGGACTGGACATCCTCAACACCCCATTATGTAGAGAGTTTCCTACAGACCAATAATCCAAAGAGGGATCAAGCCTGATGTATTTTTCCCACATAATGCTTGATGTATGTATAAGTTATTGATATAATGAGAGTGGCCTTAGATTCCTTGAATGTTCTTGAGCTTTAAAATACATAAAAATTGGACTAAGGGTTGTTGTAAATGGCAGTATGTAGAAAGTATGGTAGAATAGGGATAAAGTATCTTGATTTTTCACATGTTTATGTTTGGTTTGAATATCTTTTGCATCTATTTCCCATATAGTGAATAGAAGTGGATTATATTTGTATTTGTAAGGTTTTGTTGCTTATGAAGATAAGAAAAATGAGATTAGGCCAACTTTAGGAGGGGTACAATGTTGGCATGTTATTGTCATTGATGTCAAAAGGGTGTATCTTGTGAAGGTACATGATGAGTGAGCATTGAGGTATGTGACAAGGTGAGTTTGTAATTCTCATTGATGTCACTGAGATTGTCATTGATGTCACTAAGGTTGTTATTTCATCTTGTGAGTCCTAATTTTCATAAAGAGGTATGATGGTCATGTGAGAATTGAAGCATGGTTATGAGGTTCTACGTCTGCATGAGGTCATGATATAACATTGATTAGAAAGAGATTATTGAAGTGGTGTGATATTACTATCTAAAGAGTGTTCTTATTTTATATCATTGAGGTAATCATGTTTGAGTACTAGTTCTTTATTGGAGTTGTTTCTCGAATCTGAATAATGCAAATGCAATGGAGACATGATCACACGAGATGAAGCTAGTACACATCACATAGATGCTAAAGCAATTTAAAATTATACAATAAGATAACTTGCACAAGACAAATAGGAGAAAAACCAATATCTGATTAACATGAGATGACCAAAGTGAAGAATACATATAGGAGAGCACGTAACTCCTCCACAAAAAGTGGTCAAGGCACCCCAAGAATAGACTGTAACTCCTCCATGAAAGGTGGTGACAAGGTGCTAAGAATAGAGAAGTAACTCTCATACCCATAATAGTTAGTTAAAGGAGTTACTTATGACATTATTATGAAACATATGACACATCTATGACACACATCTCCACATAAGCTAGCCTATCCCACTAATGTAGGAAAACTCCAAGTATGCACAAATATAATTTCCCTAATTAAATAATAGGGAAAAATAAAAACCTACACTAATACCCCCCATAAGCACAACTTAGGTGGGCAGTGTGGAAATATAAAATGGGTCCTGGCAACTAGGCCTGATGAGGTACCCATGTACAAATTCAATCTCTCATAAGATAGAGAAAAGGAGAAAACCTATAGGAAAAAACTCCCCCCCCAAAGAGAGACATAAAACAAATGAAGAGGCTAAAAGGCCCCCCTAAAGATGATGCTGATACAGATGTAGATCGCACCCCAAGAAGAGCTCGTAGATGAATGAACTTGCTCTTAGTGAAAGGTTTGGTGAAGATGTCTGCAACCTGCTCTGAAGACTGGCAAAATATCAAGTCAATGACCTGACTATGAATAATCTCCCAAATGAAATGCATGTGAATCTCTATGTGCTTGGTCCACTAGTGTTGAACCAAATTTTTGCAAATCTAAATGGTACTCTAGTTGTCACAATAAATTATGGTGGGTTACGTGATAGGAATGCCAAACTTAGAAAAAATCCCATGAATCCAAATAGCCTCAGTAGCTGCATTAACAACTCCCATATACTCTACCTCTATGGATGATATAGCAATAGCATTCTTCTTCTTACTAGACCAACTAATAGGACCAAAACCTAGAGAGAAACTGTAACCAGAAGTGGACTTATGAGTCTGTGAATCGCCAGCCCAGTCTGAATCTATATATCCAACCTAGTCAACCTCTATGCCAAATCTATAATAAATCTTGTATCTATGTGAACCCTATATGTAATGCAAGATCCTTTTAGATACATTCTAATGTAGCTCATGAGGTTCCTGCATAAATCTAGAGACAAGTCCTACTGTATATGATATGTTGGGCCTAGTGTGAGTCAAGTAGATGAGACTACCAACAAGTTGTCGATACCGAGTGGCATCAACCAATGGTGAAGAATAGTCAGCCTCAAGCTTGACTCCTAATAGAAAGGGAGTTAGAAATGGCTTGCAATCAGCCATGTGAAACTGAGCCAACAAGTCAAGAGCATACTTAGGTTGTGCGAGAGAAATCCTTGAATTTGACTGTGAGATCTCGATGCCAAGGAGGTAGTGTAACAAACCCAAGTCTGTCATGTCAAATCTATCCTGGAGAGATGCCTCCACCACTACAATAGTTGATGAAGAACTCCTGGTGATCAAAAGGTCATCAACATATAGAACCAAAATTAGGAGTGAATCATCCTGCCATAAAAAGTAGACATTGGGGTCAGAATGGCACCTAGTGAAACCTGTTGTGAGAAGGAAGGAATCCATTTTGGTGTACCATGCCTGAGGGGCCTATTTGAGGCCATAGATAGATTTCCTAAGTCTTCATACTAAAGAAGAATCCTAAATAAATCTTGGCAGCTACTCCATGTAGATCTCCTCCTCTAAGTCTCTGTGAAGAAAGGCACTCTTCACATCCATCTGGTGCACATCCTAACCATGTACTGCAACAATAGCCAAGGTGAGTCAGATAGAAGTCATCTTTGCAATGGGTGTAAAGGTCTTTGAGTAGTCAATGCCTACCACTTGTGAGAAATCCTTGACAACCAGTCGTGCCTTATACTTATCAACCGACCCATCTACTACAAACTTGGTCTGATATATTCACCTACATCGAACCATCTTTCTTCCCTTAGGAAGTGAAGTCAAATCCCAAGTGTGATTTTTGATTAAGGAAGAATATTCTTCCTCCATAGGACTATCTCACTCAAGTACCCCCGATGCCTCTCGAAAAGTCTGTGGATCTGAAATTGAAGCAAAGAAGGCATGTGGATCTCTCTAAAAATCCCCTTAGTATGTTTGTCATCTACGGGATCTCCTGCCCAAGTGCCAACACTCTCAAGTGTTTGTCTGGGCCAAAGTGGCCTAGAAGTGGGCAAGTCAAGTGTTAACTCCTCATCCTCTGACTGACTAGAGGTGGATGACTCTACATCACTATCCTCACTGTCTAAACTCGAAGAAGAAGAAGATGTCTCTGGCTCAGGAACCTACTGTGGTTGATCTAAATCTAATGAGGAATCATCATGAAGAAGTAGATTCGATGAGGGAGAAGAAGTGCCAAGTGTTGAGTCTCTAGGACTCTCCTAAAAGTGGACACTTCTCTCAATGAACAACTCATGAGTGGTCATAGCTAGAAGGTGATACCCCTTAATACCATCTGATATCCTACAAAGATGCAAGGCTTGGACTGATGTTCCATAGCTTTGTGTTTCTTCCTTAGTATGTGGGCCATGGCTGGGGATCTGAAAACCCTAATGTGCTCAACATTAGGTTTCCTTTTATGCCAAGTTTCAAAGGGTATTATCCCTTTTAAAGCTTTGTGAGGAACCCTATTTTGAATGTAGCAAACATAATTGATGGCTTCAGCCTAGTATTGTGGTGCTAAGGATTTGGAGTGAATCATACAGCTACCCATCTCTTTCAAGAACCTATTTTTGCATTTTGCAACCCCATTCTATGAAGAACTGTAAGTGACTGTGTGCTACAAATCAATCCCCTCTATGGTGCAAAACTGCTCAAACTTGATGCTGACATACTCCCCTTCATTATCAGTTTGAAGAACCTTTATGGATTTCTCACTTTATTTCTTAACAAGAGCCTTGAAGTCTAGAAAATTTTCAAACACTTTAGACTTTTGTTTGAGAAAATATATCCAAGTGTACCTAGAGAAATCATCAATGAAAGTGAGGATCTACTTGGCCCTTGTGAAAGATGATTTTGGAAAGGGTCTCGATACATCACTGTGGACTAACTCTAAAGGTTGTGAAGCCCTCCAAGCTTTGCCTTTGTCAAATTTTGCTTCAGGATGCTTCCCAAGGGAGCACCCCTCACAAAATCCTTTTGAGAATTGGACACGAGGTGAGCCAATAACCATGTCATGTTTGTAAAGTTGCTCAAGGTAGTGGTAGTTAAGATGGCCAAACCACTCATGCCATAATTTGCTAACTCCATCTGAATGAGTCATCAATGCTATTGGAGAAGAATCTGGTGAAAAAGTGAGAAGGTGTATAACCTTGCTTGGTGATCTACCCTACCCACTGCCACTGTAGTATCACTATGCAACTCTCTGATAGCCACTAAATCTAGTAAAAACTCAACTCTCATGCCTTGACCAATGTGAGTGATTGGTACACTAATAGGAGATTGGTTGAAAGAGAGGGAACACTTAGAACATTATTGAATGTTCTTCGTTCCATTTCAACTGACCCTCTCCTTGCAATAGAAATTGATGTGTCATCACCCAAACTAATTAAATTCATGCTACAAATCTCTAAAGATGAAAACTCAAATAGTGAAGAGCCCATGTGGTGAGAATCGCCTAAATCAATGACCCATGATGTTGTAGAAGCTGTAGTTGCTATAAGGGCCTTGCCCTTTTCTTTCTCCTTACCCTTGCCTTTTGCCTTGGTAGAATCTTGGGTAAATGAATTCTGCTTGATGGACTCAGGAACACCTATGTTGTGCTTCTGTAGAATATGAGTTAGGTGATCTATTTGTTTCTTCATAAATTTGTGTTCATCATGCCCTATCTTTTTACAATAGGCACACTTAACCTTCTCCTTCTTAGGTTTAGCATTGGAGGAGGAAGACTCAGTGTTGTTTTTGGCAGGATTGTTATTGTCTTTCTTCTTCTCCTGGTCCTTATTCTTTTTCTTCTTCTCCTTTGTTGAAGTATTATCCTTACCATTTCTAGCTATTAAAGCTTGGGGTTGAGTAGAATTCATTGTGACCATTTGAATTAGATTATCTTGCTCCCTACTTTCCATGTAGTGCCAGGGCACTTTTTGTGGCATGGAAAGTGGAGACAAAGACTGAATAGCTTGGACCTAACTTTGTGAGAATATAAAGGATGAGTTGGTCATATTTTTTCTCTATCTCACACTTTTTCAATTGTAATCTAAGGGCCTTAAACTTAGTGAAGAAGTCCTATAGGGTGTCAAAGTTGCTAGGACTTAGACTTATGAGTTTGTTTTCGAGCTCATGACCTCTCATCTCATCAAGCTTCCCAAATAAGAGTTCTAAGGTGTCCCATATGTCTTTGTGAGTCTTGGAAATTTCTAAATGGAAGATAAGTTCTAGAGACACAAACAAGCTCAGTAATCCATAGGCTTCATCACTATAGTTGTACCACTTGACCTTTTCAGCATCAGTGCTGGGTTCTACTTCAGTACCTATGGTGATCCTATACAACCCTTTACTTCTAAGAATGATTGAAATTTTAACCTTCCATTCATGATAGTTGAAGGGTGTTAGGGGTTTAAGTTTAAAATAATCCATTTTAAGCTAAATTTAGGTGAAGTTGTGTTGATTGCAAGTTGTGAATTTATGCAAAAAGGAGAATGAAAGCAAAGATTGCAAGTGCTGAAAAACAATCACACCCCCCCTAAAATGTTGACCCCCCCCCCCCAAATATGTAAGTGCATGCTCAAAATACATGAGGCTCAGATGATAATGTGTCTTAGAGAAATTAGTTCAAGACTTTAAGCAAACAGGACGTCGGACTCAGCCAAAAATACGTCTCGAGAGACCTAAATTATAGGCACTTTATAAACTAGTGCATTTTTAACAAATAACAAGGCTACACTATGGAGAATTGAAATACAAACACTTTTTTAAAAAATGGCACCTGAATTTGAGCTACCATTTGCAAGATATTAAAGATTCAATTTCCTGTAAACTAGTGTTTTTGCAAAAAATCACTAAAACATTAAAAAAATACCTGTTTTGAGAGAGAAAGTGGCCTTCCAACCACTCATTAGACTCAGCATAGAATGAGGAATCCAAGGAGGTCTTTGTGATGGGTAATTGGCCTCCTGCCAACCTGGGCCTCACCCTTTGTCTTCAACAGGGGAAGATACAAGTTTAAATTTAAACTCCCAAATTATCAATTTGTCTAAACTACTTAATACTCAGTCAAATTGATTGATTTTTTTTTACAAGTCAATTTTAACTAAAAATTTAAATTAAATTACAAAATGAAATGGAAGTTCAAGTATTTAATGGCCCACATGGGACACCAAACAAGGAAGGGGCGCCATTTAAAAAAAAAATAGTAGGTCTGGTAGAATTCTCTCACCAAAATAAGGCGCAGAAAGGTGGCAGGTAGAGGCAAATCCATAGAGGGAAAAATAAGGCATAGAAACCTATAGTCAAGAAGGCCATTGCTACCAAGCCAACTGCTAAACCTGCTGCTGCAAAGAAGGTTGCCAGAAGACCTGCAAGGATGCCTGCCGTTGCAAAACTAGCACCTAATGTAAAGAAACTAGCGATTGAAGTTGTTGTTGCGCCTGTAAAGACTGAAGAGAAGACATCCAAGACACCCAAGGCCAAGGCTCCCAAGGAAAAGATTAAAAAAAACACAAGAAATGATATTGAAATTTTTTTTTAAAATATTTTAGATCAGATCTGAAAATTAAAAAAAAAACATAAAGAGAACTCCAATCCTCACGATTTCAAAATAAACTAATAGCATAACTAGACACATGATTACTAGGGTGGCTCTAATACCATATCAAATTTGTTTCCAAAATCTAGATAATGCGAATGCAATGGAGAAGTGATCACACAAGATGAAGCTAGTGCACATCACATAGATGCTAAAGCAATTTGAAATTATACAAGAAGATAAATTGCACAAGACAAATAGGAGAAAAACCAATATCTGATTAACATGAGATGACCAAAGTGAAGAATACATATAAGAGATCATGTAAGTAACTCCTCCACAAAAGGTGGTCTAGGCACCCCAAGAATAGACTATAACTCCTCCATGAAAGGTGGTGACAAGGTGCTAAGAATAGAGAAGTAACTCCCATACTCGAAATAGCCAGTTAAAGGAGTTACTTATGACATTCTTATGAAACCTATGACACATCTATGACACACATCTCCACATAAGCTAGCCTATCCCACTAATGTAGGAAAACTCCAAGTATTCACAAATATAATTTCTCAAATTAAATAATAGGGAAAAATAAAAACCTACACTAATATTCTTGAGTACAAGGTGCCTTGAGAAGCCTAGTTTAGACCCTGTGAGAAGGTGTGCATAGTGAATTTTTGTGAAGTAAGTAAGCACAATATTGTGAGAGGTTTTTTGGCATTTTATTATCATGTAATTAAAGTGTATATACTTTTAAAAGTATTTCAATATCAATTTTCAAGTTTTAAGTGCTTAAGAAGACTAGTTATGCCATGTAAAGTTATTGTGAGAAGGTATGAGTACGGTTAATTGGTGATATCTATGAAAAAAGGCATGAGTGGTTGTATGAGCCTATATGTGAGGTATTGGATCACTCATGAGAGTCTCAGGGTGAGCCTATAGGGGTGTAACTTTCAAACCAAGTCTACACCTAAACCACTTCTAGACCCTACCTAGCTTAATGAGGTATCATGATCTATTATCAAGGTATGTTAAGGATGTATTTCAATTATTAAACATTATAGAGGTTGATTTATTATGTGAGTGAGGTGGATATTGCATGGAAAGAGTCATGAAGGTTAGTTTTAATACCTAATGTGGTTTTCAAGTCAAGGTAAAGAGAGCAAAGAAAGAGAATGTGGCCTAATGAAGGGTCATGATCATATTTTAGAGTGTTTGAGCACATTTAAGAATTTTCAGAGGTGAGTTATGTTGTTTCAATTATTTTCATGAATTTTGAGGTCATAGTATGAAGGGAAAGGCATGAAAAGTTGTTTGGAGGTCTTTTGAGTGCACAAAATGAAGGGTTATCAACTCGAGAAGGCTTTTATTATGCTCATTATCTTTTCAAACCTTTGAATGGGAACCTAATCTATTTATGGTAGATGGTTAAGGGTGATAGACCAAAATTATAGGCATTATTTTTTGAATTGAGGGGATATGCTTTGTGAATGATTTTTAAGAATGGAAACGGGTTTAAACCTTCTTAGAACCCTAATAAGGACTCGATATTGAAGATGTTGATCAAAAGAGCCCTAAATGGATTGGTATGATTAGGTAATATATTTTATATTTTAGTGGACTCTCCCAAGTACTTCTAAGTGCTATTAGTTAGAGAGAGGAGAGAGAAAATGTTGAGTTACAGGCTTACTCCTAAAGAAGTTATAACTGTCAAAATTTGTATTATACATAGTAATCAGATAGATAAAGGAATAAGGTAGAGACTCATGTTTCATGTCCATGAAGTTTTATAGATAGGTTATATCTCTTAAGTTTTCTAAACTAGTCATCCAAGTTAGCCAGTCACTAACAGGCCAAATGGTACAAATAGTGAAAAACCTAAGTAGTAGTGAGAAGATAAATAGGAATGTGTTATCATGATAGAGTAATGAAATCAAGTGCATGGAGATGTTTTATGGGACTGGTATGTCCTATTAATTCTTGGTATAAATCTTGGAATTTAGATATAGTGGTGAAAATGATCAAGCCAAAATGGCTTGTCTAGCTCAATAAGGACTGTGTGTAGTGAGGTCAAAAAATTGGTATGTAAGACCATTAGATTCTACTAGAACATATGATATTTATATTTGAGGATCATATGGAGATGTTATAGGATAATATACTTACATAATAAGCCTATGAAATTGGTCATATATGTATTGAAGGTCAATGTCACCATGACATAGCTTTAAGGTAAATTGGTAGTTCTAAGTAATCAAGTTACAGTGATGAGTTTGAGGATCTATGCCTTGATTTGAAGTATCTAATGCATATGGTTATATTTTTTGTGACTTTAAATTCTTTTTCATTCATTTTAAAATATTTTAAACTAGTGTAAGAGGTTGACACGTTATCTATTTCAAGCAAGACTATGTGAGATAAGGTCAAGAGATTGTCTACATGACCAATGTTTGATATTAGATCTTCTGGTTTTTTTATTGAGGTTGTTATGAATATGTTATATAATCCTTTTAATGTATTTATAAACATTTAAAGTGTCCTTTTAGGTGTTGTATGTTAAGTAGATTCATGACTGGCTTTTGACAGTCTTAGCAGTTTTGAGTGAGCATATTAAAGAGATGAGTTTAAGACTTTTTGCCTTAATTTGAAGTGTTTCAAGCATATGGTGATGACCCTGAGGTCATATATAATCTATATATGATAATTTTTTATCATGTTTGAGTGGATTAAGTGAGTTTGAGCATCAATATTTAAAGCCATATTTTTGGTGTACATAGGCCTAATAAGACTGAGTACTAATGAGGGGTTTCAAGTAATGATTTGTTGTAAAATGTCTTGTTTAGATTAGAAGACATCATTAGGGGTCTATTTTATTGTTATATGATATTTTAATTCTATGTGTGGACTTTGAAAGCATTCCAAGGAAGGAAAAGTGTAATGTGTGTCTAAGAAGGCCTAATAGGTCTTCATGAGACCTAAAAGTGAAATGAGGCCTAATTGAGTTTTGTCAAGCTTAAAAGGACTCAAATATCATTTGATTCATGTAAAAAATATATATTTATACCTATTATTTGGTTTACCTAAGAGGTTAAGGGTGTGTGGCTGACTATGTAGTATATGAATAAGGAATGACATATATACAATGAAGTTTAAGGCCTATTGATGTATGTACAGATTATGCGAATGATATAACACAGTATTGAGTATAAGGTGGTATTATAGACCATTATAAGAGTGTATAGGATCTATAATGAATATTTTATAGTGTTTATAAATATTAATATCAATGTCATATGACCTAATTAGTGTTGAAGAGACCTAGTTGAGAGAAGAGGCCTAAAAGGTAGTTTGAGAGGCATAAGATTATGAAGAGCTAAAGAAGGTGATCATCATATATTATGTGAGAAACATAATTTTTTGAATATGATCAAATAAATAAGGTAGATGAGTTTTTGATAAGTCATCTAAGGGGTTGGTACCTCCTTGAAAGTGGGTGCTTGTTAAAACCTAGTCATGTGGGTGTTTGGCTAGTTGGGGTTGATGCTCCATGTGGAGTTGGTGCTTCACTAAACTTGTTTTTTGTTTTAGAGGGATATAGTCCATTTGTATATATTAGTGTGTTTTCTTACCCTCAAGGTTTTCCCACATATGTGATGTGTTCTTGTGTTTCATGCTTATGTGGATAGTTGTTCATGCTTACTAAATCTACATGTTTGTTTGAATGGTTCATGATTGCTTAAGTGAAAATTTTTGAAACATTTGTAAGAATAATTCACCCCCATATTAATCATTATTCTTCCAACATACACATTTGAAAAAATCTTTGTTAGGAATATTTAAGGATAAGGATGATAGCACCTAGTTGGGGACACTAGCACCATATGGCTTTAGTGTCCCAAATGTGACACTTTTGGCAGACTGTTGAGAAAGTTAGATTGGGGTTAGAGATGATAAAACTAGGACCATGTCTTTAATGGTTTTAGGTGACTGAGTTCTAATTAATGACTATAAATGTATGTCTAAGTCTCTAGAATAGGTCTATGGCTAGCTTAGGGATAGGTTAACTCAAGTAACACTCTTAGAATCTAATTACCACTTTTAGGTGATTACATTTGACCCCATTTATGATAGTAATGTAGAAAAGTGAAATGAATTGTATAAATGAAAAATAAGTGTACCTAGACTTACCTTAGAAGTGAAGCCCATGTAGCTAAGTTTGAATATGTGAATCTTGGTATGTGTATGTGAAACATGATCCAAAGTAATGTCCTATAATGAAACATGAAAAAATTAGTCCTTAAGATATAATTAAAAGCAAAAGATTATGCTAAAATTAAATAATTGAGTAAAGAGAGAGTAAATGAATGCATGCACCTCATTAAGTATGCAAACTAATGCATGAACCTGGTAAAAACCTATGTGTGAATGTGTATAGTGATCATATAATTGAATAACTTGAACTTAGATAATGGCTTTTTCAATCCTCATATGGGTGGCTTAAGAAATTAATCTAGTTTTGACTCCATCATTCCCCACCCCTACTTGGTGGATCATGATATCTATGATTAGGATGGATAAGACTGACCCTTTCATATAGATGGATCAATAAATCAAGTAGGTCATGACTCCATCATTGTCCCCTATGTGAAGTAGATGCATCTATAACTGTATTGAACAAAGTGTTGAAAATATCTAACTGAGTAATCTATGTATTCATCTTTGTAACCACTTGAGTATATTAGGCTTACTCTAGGCCACTCAAGAATTCTAACCACTACAAATGGTGTAAGGCATGAATTTGGTGATAGCTTAGAATGTGATATCAAATGTATACAACATATATAATGACATGGACTTTTGCATTTTATATAATCAACCTATCTAAAGCTGAGTATATGGAAACTATGTGTTATGTACATGCTCCCAATCTAGTATCTGAATATACTAAATTTGAAGAAAGTATCTAATAGATGAACCTATGTAATTGATATAAATGTATGAGTGATCATGTCATGCATGATGCCCCCAAATCTAAGCAACTAGTATGAATTCAAATTAAAATGATTTAATCTAAGCTAAATCTGAGCATAACTACCAAACCTATGATTGTATCCATGTAAATTTATATTGTGCTTGGTGTACTAGTATAAATGATCTGGACTACCCTAAATCTGAGGATACTAGACAATAGTGCCATATAGTGGATAGTAGTGCCCTATGGTGATAGTGTCCCAATATGGGTGCTAATGACTACCTAGTCTAATTTTTGTGTGATTTGAACTGACTTCTGATTCTCTCTTTTGTTTTATGTTTTCCTTGAGTCTAATATCTAAAATTGAGCCTATGTGCTGAAATTTATCTATGAAAAGCAAAATAGCATCCTGATCTTTGTGACAAACCCTTTTAAATTCCCCCACTTTTGAGGGTAATTGTGAAATATTTAGAAGAACCACCCTCTAAATAACTAGCTTTACAAAATGTGTTAGCCATAACATTTGCATGATATTCCAATATAATGTAAAACATAAGACCATAATGTAAATGTATCTGAGCATAAGTAGGAAATGCAAGATGTATGTTGTAATATATCATTACAAAAGGGTGTCAAGATAGATGTAAATAATGTATACATATATTAAATCTAAGTAACTACCTAAGGGGATGGGGCATGATGTCCATCAAGGCTCCCAAGTAGAATAGGGTAGATGCATGAGGTCCCTCATGGCATCAAAAATTGGTTTGTGTGTAATAAGCAAATACAAGTGTCATGGTGTAGAAGAATACAAGGAAGTAAACATTGAAACACATGAGGGATGAATAAGGTAGGATATGGGGCCACAATACAAGGGACATGGGCACATGTCACTAAATCTAAGAATTAATACACACAAGGGCATGTTCAAATGTCCACATATATAAGTAACAAGAAATTTGGCATAGAGCCATAGAGAAGGACATGTTCAAATGTCCATGTATAAAAGCATGAAAAATCACACACAAGGGACATGGGCACATGTCTAAGGCATATAAATAGATAAGTGGTGTAGAAACCAAGGAACAATGGAATTTTTAGATGCCATAAAAGATGGAAGAAGCATAGGAAGCATAATCAAGTCTAATCTAGGAACTATAAATGAAAGCACATATAACTATGTAATATAAATCTATCTAGATGCTAGGTTGTATATATACTAAGTCTAAATAGTGATAGTTGGTAAAAAATTTGAGCAATGAATAACAATGATCAATATCAATATAAATAAATGTGTAAGTTAATGTATAGTATGTAAAGATAAAATTTGGTTACAACAACTATGTAGGAGATGTCCCCAAGTGCGTTGATGTATTAATGTATAAACCTAGATTGGTGTAAATGCCCCCAATGGGTAGATGATAGCTGGTTTGGATCAGTACATAAGGGATTGAAGTCCTATCTAGAATATTCAAACACTCAATAAGAATAAATGAAGCATATGTGTATGATAAAACTAACTATACTAGGATAGATATTAATATGTAATATCTGGAAAGTAGTAGAAATGTAAACATAGCGTGCATACAATCTAAAATATATATATATTTTTAAATATTTGAATGTTTTTGTATTTTCACATATTATATTATTTTTTCATTTTATGAGTATAAGCTATATAAAAACATATGAAAATAAACTATGTATAAGGAGCAAGAGAGAGAAGGAAGTATGTACAAGGGTAGGAACCATACTAACTTATGAGTCTCATGGGAGACTCACCATCATTATGACTTGTGTCAAAGAGTTGAGTTGTGATCATGTGTGTAGTATATAAGGGTAACTATGAGCCCATGATCTAGTGTGTTGTATAATCTAAACCTGAATTTGCCTGAGCAGTGATTCTATGATGCAGTGACACTGACTGTGATGACCTATGAATTGTAGGGGCCTTAGGGACCTATTTGGTATATGCAAAAGTTTTTTTTTGATGTAGGTTCCCTATACTAAGAACCCCTAAACCCCAATATAACTAATTTTAGTGTAAACTATGTAAAGGAAGGTCCTCTAGATTTTATGATATATCTCTAATGTAATGGTCTCTAAGGGAGAGCATGCATGTGTGTAAACACTTTATAAGTATACTTGGCCTACTCCAAAGACTTTAATAAACACTGTGATGTATACATAGGAGTTGTAATCTCTACTTTAACTAATAATATTTCAATATTTGGTAGTGGAACTAAAACTGTAGCTGGTGTCAGTGTTGGAAGTGGGACTGGAATCTATGTTAGAATAATTTATGGGATGGGAAGAGGGTACTCATATGGGACAGCCTCAATATTAACCACCTAGTTAGTGTATACACATAATATTTTTAGACTTTTATCAAATAATAATGCTTTCTATCTTATAAGAACCTATCGAGTCTCAATCTCTCTAAGTGTGCACCCTAAGGGGTGCACCAGGAAAGGGGTGGGTAGACTATTAGTTATTCATAGGATTATTGTCCCTTATTACCACTTATTACCAATCTAACCAGATCCTAAAACATTCTCCTAAGATATTAATCCTATTTTTCAAATTCCTCTAATATTTTACCACCTTCATACCCCTTTTCCTACCCTAAAACCCCTTTTGATAGTTTACATGACAAGGTCGACTGGGTTGACCTTGTATTCTTATTGGTAAAACTCATTTAGGGTCTAGTTCAGCTCTTGATCAACCTAGCTTATGACCTAGTGAGTTTTTGTCAATAATGATACTAGGTTTACTGGATCAACCCTATCGATTAAAACTTTATAAAGATTTAGGGTTAGATCCACCTATATAAACACATCCATTCTACCATTATTAGAGATAGTTATTCATTTAAACTTCTTTACAATCTATTTTCTCTATCCTCTTCTTTACAAGTTATTAGCTAGTTGGGATCCCCACCTTAATATAATCCCTCTCTCTTTTTCTCTCTCTTGGTTAAGTTTTAGGCTTTGGATTTTGAACAATTTGATCTACCCAATTCAAAATCCACCTCCGCTTGTTTCCTTTCATCTAGTTAAACTCACTTTAATGGCTACAACATCCTATTATACTCTTTTGATGAAATTAAACCACTACCAAGTGACTCTATCAAAAATTTTGCATTATGATGATGTTTTAATTAATTATTATGGACTTGATGTCAAACACACACTAGCCACAATAATATATAACTCCCTCGTTGACAGGGGGATCACTATTTTTTTAGATTCAAAAGAGTTGGAGTTAGAATATTTCTTGCCCATAGAAATATAAGTATCCATGTGCAAATCTTATCTTCATATATAAATTTTTGAGAGAACTATGCCTAAGAACCATGGTGTTTATTAGATATTTCATTTATGGTCCAAATTGGTAAAACAATTGTTCCTTTCTTTTATCATGTTCAACCTACTGATCTCTGATGGGTATTTTCAGGTCATGGAATGTATGCAAATGCCTTTTTAGAGCATGAAGTGAAAGGTAGATAAAACATGGAAAAACTTGTGAAGTCGATGGAGGTGTTCCATCACATCTCATTTATTTTTGGCCACATCATTAATGATAAAGAGTAAGTACCAAATACTATGTTTACAGATATTTGCCAACCATACTTATCATGTGTTTTTCCTAGTAATTATAATCATTACTATTGAGTTATATATGTTCTATCCCATTTTTAATACTATTCCACATGTTTAGGGATGAGGGCAAATTGTTGAAGCATATTGTTGAATAAATTACACTAAAAGTGAAAAAATGACCATTTAATACCATAACTCGCTTTGATTACACAATTGGCATAGAATAAGTGAAAGATAAAGTTATTATACTTATGAAAATGAACCTTATAGATGAATCAAAGAAATTTAGTGGAGAATGGCATCCCTAATCTTAAATAGTGGTGGATACTTTATTTTATAAATATTATTTTGTATATAATTATAGGTTCACTTAAAAATGGTCTTATTAGTTATAAAATTATATGATTTTAAGATGTGTGTGTTGATTATTAATTTAAATTAGGCATTATTGGAACATTTTGCAACCTTTGATGGTCTTTGTCTCTCCTCTCAATGCCCTGTATCAATCCCCTTCATCTCTCTCTTATGTTTGTCCCTATTTTCAACTTTCCCCTTGTTATCTTATTATCCTTGCCCAAGTTTACCTTAAGCTCTATAATATAATATAATCCTATCCCATTCATTGAGATTTTTCTCCCCTCAACCTACTCAACCTCCATTGGTCATTTAATAAGGAAGACAAAGGGATTTGTGCATGATGTATGGAATTTATGCCCTTGTGTTGAATTGATCAATCCAACTGAGGGGACTTGCCTAATCAACAAACTATAAACTAATAAATTACTTTGGTAGAGTGCTTGACCAACTTATTGTAATAATGTATACCAATTTAGTTCAGGCACTTAACCAACAAAGGTGTGAGTGATATAAAACCACTTAACCTTTTACAGGGTCTCCCCTATTAGTCAACTCCTTTGGGTCTTTTAAATCCCAAAGAATTATCACAAGAGCGTGATTTACATTCATAACTATATCAAGATTGTCATTCATGCTCTTGGTCCCTTTGTGCGCCCTCTTATGGCTAAAGTGTACTCAACCCCTTCATCCCATATTTTCACTTTTTCACTATTTGATGTCAGTTTGGGCATCAGTTTGAATTCAATTTATCTATAAATATACATGCATTATAGTTCACTTAGATAGACGGAGTATATATCTATCATTTATAATAATTTACTAAGTACTCAAATACATTTTGGAGAGGTGAAGAAATCATTAGAGCATTTATCATTGTTTAAGTTAATATTTCCCATAAACACTCTTAGCACATGACCTATTTTTTTCATATGAATGAAATTATGTTAAACTATGTAATTTACTATTTTTTTACATATTGTTTATTTCCTGAGGGCCTGATAATTAGACATTGCTTAAAATCTCACATAACCCTTAGAATATACCCCTAATGATTCATTGTTTTCCTCAAGTGTAGATAATGTTGCTATTCTAGTGTAAGGTGGAGAATAAATTTGGTTTGAAGGTTATAATTTTATATAAAAAATTGAGCTAAGAAATTAAATATCTAGAGTAGGAAAGCCTAATAATCAACTAATATATGGCATGTTTGTCATCTACTATAAACATCACTCAAGATTTGTACCTACCAATAATGACACTCGTGCTTTGTAAATTCATATATGATCACTATAATGTTTTTGGGAGAGGTTATTATCATTGATGGCCACACATTTATAAGTTCTAATCTTGATAGATGTCACCAAATTTCATATTATTAAAGATACACCTCTAAACCCTATGTGTTTTATTGTATTATATCTGGAATAATTATTTAGGACTTTATTACTATTTTGCAAAGAATATTTAACCTAGTTAATAGTAGTTGGAAATTTCTGATACAATTTGTTTTAATCCATTTATCCATATTACATTTTGATGACCTTATATTAATTTACATGCATTTTAGATAAGATTTTTTTTAAGAAACCCACCCAAAACAAATTTATAGATCACATGACGAGTCTTGATAGAATGGGATAGACTAGAGTGATGAATCCTACAAAAATATGGTGAAAATGAAAAATGATATTTTTTTTGTAGATGCAAAGGTTAATGTCGAATAATATTTATATTTTATTGAAAAATTTTGGTGAATTTAGAGGCAAAATTTCTAAAGACCAAGTTCAAATTATTTCCAACATTTTATGATCATTTAATGTTATTTAGGATTATCTATGAAATTTTCAAAATTAATATCTACCCAGAATTAAAAGATCCATAAGGTAGAAACCAAAAAACAATAGAATGCAAATCAATAATCAAGTGAAAAAATTGCATAACTATGTCAATCAATATAATAAAGCATCATAAAACTAAAAACTTCACATAACCATGGTACCATTGTAAGACTAAAAATAACACAAATTAACTACCATATGTCTACAAGGTTATAAAATCTGAAAAACTACAAAAGAAGCTTCCTAAAAGTATAAAAATATTGAAGCATCATGACATCCCCATAAACTAGAAAGGTTTTCAATAGATAAAACAGGTTACAACTAATACTTAGTTGGTAGGATTCAAGGTAATTTTTTTAGGGAATCAATAACTGATTTTCACTTCATATAATTGATCACATGATCTTTACGTAGCTTCTATGCAACATAGTCTTATGATTTACCTTCCTATGACACACTCATAGTTGTTATGAAATCCTATGCACTCATCTATGTTGAACATGTTCTTAATTTTGGGCACCTTAACCACACTTGTTTGTAGACCTATGTACCCAATTTGCACTAAATCATATCATGCACACTCGTTTATGCCAAGTTTGCTTTCAGTCTTAAACACCAAACTCATGATTGCTCTTAGTCATGTGCACTCCCCTGTACTAGGTTTGCTTATAGCCCTATGCACCACACTCATGTTTTCTCACATTTTTATCATTCCCCTACATAAAGTTTACTTTTTATCCTATGCACTTCTCTAGCACTTGCTCACAAACTTGCATACTTCACTATCAATTTCTCACATTCTTACATGCCCAAATTTTAGTGGCTCATTTTCCTACATGCTTCACTCATGCTTGCCTGCAGTAGATTGCATGCTTATTATAGTGCAATTCTGTGTCAAGTTGCTTAGACCACATGGTTATCCAAGTGTTTCTTCTTAGCCTAAAACCTATCAAACATCAAATTGGATTGTTCACCATGTACCTAAAATATCAACCATTGCACATCATGAAAGATGAAATGACTTATAATCATTTTCTTTGTAATTGACAATAGTTTTAACTAATCTTGTATTATTATGTATAAATATATAGCATGTGCGTCTAACCATAAAGATGGATGGGGTATTTAAATTACCATGAGTTGATGCCACAAATTGTAAGCACATACATAATTATAATGATAGATAACATTATCTAAGTATCTACCTTATCATACATGCATTGTAAGCACTCTTCAATCTAGTAAATTAGAGGAAGTGTTACCCATTCTGATCATAAGAACCTACTATCCTAGCCTTGATAATTTTTGGTCACCTTTATACTCTTTACATATTCTTTCTCATTGAATAAAAGTTGCATTTTTAAAGTATAAGACTTTCACTCCATTAAATATGTGTTATTTGCTTTCTCTTCAAGTTTCACTATGCACATTCACTCTGCACAACTGTAGACATTATCACCAATGTATGGTTGTCCCATACACACTTGGTATTTGGTCTAATGGTGTGAATAATTAGTTTCAAAGCACATACGTCCTTCATATCATTTCCAAATGACATTTAAACATGTGATTCCTTTCATTGTCTATTGTAGTCATGGAAAAAGTGAGCAAGAAGGTGAACAACTCTTAGATGGAAGTGTTTCTTTCAAAGTCTCTGAAAGAGAATGCATGCTTGTTCAAAGATATTAAACATATTTATAACCAAAATCAATATTTGAAAGATGATCTCCAATCCAAGGAGAAATTCTCAAGTATTATCATGGAGAAATTAATAATTCTCATGACAAACATCATTAATATCACTGAGACTCTCCACCATGACCTTGTTCAAGCCAAAGATAAATGTCTCCCTATCATACATAATCTATAGTATGAAATATATATCATTTATAAATAAATTTATCACTTGCGCAAATTTTCAAATTCTTGATTCTGCAGTCATCAGCGTACCCCCATATTTAATCATAACATGTAATGTATATATAATAATAGAAGAGAACCTTGTGATTCCCTATCATTCACTATTATTTAATTTTTTGGAAACATTATTTGTAAATTTTTAGAATCACATCAAGGGAATTGGTTACAATATACTAAATCAAATGGGTTATGAAGATGAAGGCCTTAGAAAGTAGAGCCAAGGCATCACCAATCCCCTCTAGATGGATATATGACCACATAACTTGGGTTTTGGATACATCAATTGTATTTTAGTCAAAGAAGGCTTCATATACCTCTCACCATAGTCACACACCAATGATGCATAGACATTGTGCTTTATGGAAGATAGTCCAAGTGTTTCCACTTGTGCATCAACTTCCTCATCTCAACATCTTCACAAGGAAGTTGAAGGTGTCATGAGACCATCCCAATGATACTCCACTAGAAAATTAAATATTTCAATACACATAGGAAATTAAAAATAAACATATTCCATTGAAGTGTAAAATATGACATGCATCTCAACACTGATGCCACATGCACTCAAAATTTCTAGATTTTCAACCACGCTCACCACAAATAAACCTTAGGTACACACACATAGAATTCACTATAGAAGAACAATGTGCAAAAAAATGTGCCAACCAAGGCACAAGTATCAATTAAAACATGCACACTACTAGTGCAAATAACACCAAATGTCTCAACTATGCCAACCATGAAGACACTCTCGTTATAGATACACATCTCACTATATAATTACCTATGACCATTATCATCTCAATGGACATACAATTGAGCAGTGTTGGGATATTCATCCTTTTTTTCTCTATAGATGAAAAATCTATTCCCAGTCCACTTTTTGGTTCTCTACCATTATAATGAAAATAACTATGCACTTATCGAAATTACATTGTGGATGTATGGACCTTGATAGTTGGGGAAAGGTATTTTCCACTCTACAACGGTCTTAGAAGTACCAAGAATTCCAATTCAGTAATGTGGTGGATAATGAAACTTCATGTAATACATATGTGTATACATTAATATCTACATAACAAACCTTATATTGTATACCAGCACCTCTAAGATCTACACCATCAACACTCTAACTTTTTTTGCTACAAAACATCTCATACCCACACATGAAGCTTCATAGTTATTTAATTAGCTAAATACAATGTATTTTATCAAATTCTCTCTTGTATCTCATAGTTTTGATATTGGACATCAGACTCGAATGACATAGAGATCAATGGTTTTGGTACCACTACAACATTGAGGAGTTTTCTACATACTTGAGCATACAACATCCATCTAACATGTTCATGATTAATTTTTAATTAACTCTTGCACACATACATTATTCACATGTCTTGATAAGGAAAAATGATTACATACACTCCTACTTCTTAAAGTTTAGAGTGCAAGGGTCACTCACAACCTTGGGCTTTCATAATCATCCATATCAAATTATACACTTCGTTATTATGAGAAACAATATAACTCTTAGTAACATTCAGTGTGATTTTTTGAAGGTACAAAAGGATATAGTGGGGACCATTTATATTAAATAAATGGTGAATAATTTTTTGGTAGATATTATGTAGTGTACTCTTCTCCTTTGCCTTCTTATGACATAATCACACTTACTGTGTAATCATGCACACTCCTTTATGTGTGCTTAATATCAATCTTGGGAACCAAACCCTAGACCTACATTACCAATTCATGCCATATAATATTCATACACACTCTTATATGCTAAGATTTATTACAATCCTGCATACCACACTCACAATTTCTCTTAGTCTTGTACATTCTATTGCATCAAGATCATTCCCAGTCCTACACACCACACTCACACTTGTTTTTACTCTTGTGCACTCCCCTAAACTAATATTTATTTCAATATTATACACTACTCTAATGATTTATTTTAGACCATGTACTTCACTCATTCTTGCTTGTAATCCTACATACTCAATTCATAGTTTTTCTCCATCTCACATGCTTCATTTTTGATTTCCTATAATATCATGCATGATTAGTCTAGTGCATCCATGTGTCATTTTTTTATGACCATGTGGTTTTCCAAGCATCACTTCTCATCCTAGAACCTATCAAACATCCATTTTGGTAATTAGCTACCACATACCTAGAATATTAAATGTCACACAATAGGGAAGATGAAATGAATTGTAATCATATTATTTGTAACTGACAAAAATTTTAAATTATCTTTTAATATTAGGTATAAATATGTAACATGTGAATCTGGGAATAAATATGTGGTGAGAAATTCCCATGAGTCAATGCCACACATTTTAAGTACATGCACAATTTAAAATGATAGGTAACATGATTTGATTATCTACCCTATCATACACACATTGTAATTAATATTAAGTCTAAGTAAATCATAAGAAGTGTTACCCCTTTTCATCATAGGAGCCTTCTCTCATAGCCTTTATAAATATTTATACATCTTTATAATCTTTTCCTATTATTTATCATTGAATAGAAGTTGCATTTTTGTAATTATAAGATTTATGCTCCATTGAATGTGTTTTGATTATTTTGGGTCTACTTATAATCTCAAACTCAAAATTAATTTGTATTATCTATTTATCAAATTGTGTGCATAACTAAACACTTATCCTGATTTGGGCAAGTACGAATCACCTTTTTATAGGCCTTGGTATTATGTAAAAAACATTTTCATACAACTGTAATGTCTTGTAATATTTGGATGATGGATAGATGAGTTAGAAACTTGATGGTGATATAAATCAACCTCTTACAGTTGGATAATTTCCACTCATAATCCCCTATAAAGAATATATAAGGAAGGAAACAACCTCAACTTTTTGCTTATGTGTGCCATGGTAAGCTTGTGAAGTCACACTAAAAGCACTAAATTCAAAAGAAATCCTCATAAGGATGAGAGAATTTTTTTCCATCTTATTCCCTAAAAATATCCATGATAAATAGTTGTGCATTCCTTGAATAGGAGGAACAATTAAAATTCATGGCTTCTTGAGGCATGAATAGAATTAACTATTGACCAAGATGTTCTAAATTTATTGATTGTAGTCACTTCTACTCTTAATTTTATCTAAGTATATGTATAAGATGATATGATTTTAGATGTTGGGTTGAGTTGTGGTTTTTAATCTCTCCAAGGTTACTCAAATACCAATAATGGGAAGATTTTAAAGTGCATAAAATGTTCCATAGTTACAATTATAATTTGTTAAAGGAGGCTAACAATTATCTCTAGTCTATTTCTAGGGCACAAAGGTCCTTTATTTCTCTAGCATTGTTATCTCAACTTTTGTCTTTAAGCTATCCAAGAATTCCAATATAGTATCTTTGTCATTTTTGTGGCATGTGAATAGAGGCTTGAAAATGAATAATTTCATCTTCCCTTTCTGGTGAAGGATATATGAATCTCTATGAGTTAAAAAATCATTGTATAATATTATAAAAGGATTCTCTTTTTTTTAAACAACTTGTAAACAAAAAAACTTTGTAATGAGAAGTTGCATTAAAAAATAATAAAAAGAAGCTTTTTACAAAAATAATGTCATTTATGAATATATATCAATTTTGATTATAACTATATTGATATTTTGTCATATTTTCCATTATGTCAATTTAAATAGCAGTTTATGCACTTGATGAAATATTATTTGCATAGATGGTTTTGGTTCATCTAACTTAAGTTTATGTTTGAACAAAACTATGGGGACACTAATAAAAGAGAGCATGTTCTTATATTCTATAAAATTAATATTAGGATGAGCTATTTTAAAAGGGTGAAACATTCCTCTCAACTCCATCTATAGTTTTCTTTTCATATATTTTTCCTATATGCTTCTCAATAGTATCCAATTTCAAATTCATTGTCTTATCCTCACCAATTTTCCAAGTAGAAATTTTGCATTTTCATTCCTTAGGAGATTCATTTCCATATTAATTTTTAACAAGTTTAATCAATGGATACGTGATCACCCACTCTAATATGAAAATCCTTCTCCATTCACATTGTTTTACCTTTATTTTTATGATAGAATTTGGCATCCAAGGAGTATTTAGTGTTAGCTATTAGATTATTATTAAACTCATTATAGGTTTCAATTTATAGGTTTCAATTTGGTTGTTATCATCATCCATTGATAGTTTTGGATAGTATAGATATAAGACATGAAAAAGATGATATTTCAAAATAAGATGAAATATTTCAAAAAGTATTTGTTAATGTTTTTTACACCATTGGAGTGTTGTTGAGACATGTAGTTTGCAATGAAAATATTCTTGCAAACCAACTAAAAGTGACATCTATTTTAAATTTAAAAAAACCTAAAAATTATTTGAATGGATTCAAACTAGATAATATCTTCAATATTAGAATAAAATTTCTTTAACATGCACATATTTTCATCACATCATAAGGGGAGTGTCGTAACAAGATGATTGAGAACCAAATTTTTTATACGCAATTGTTATAAAAGCATAATACATTAATGTATGGACTATGAAAGAATAAAATATTTAATATTTTTTAAGCTTAGTATAATTAAAAATATATTCATAGATTATGAAAAAAAATTGAAAATAAAAAAATTCTCTAAATTAAGAATCTTCTACTATCAAGATCCAAGAAAAAACATTATAAAATATATAACATTTTTTTGTATAATTTTTTTTTAATAATCTTTTGCCTTGAACATTGATAGAAAAAATATCTAGAGTGTTGTTGAGACATGTATTTTTCAATGAATATATTCTTGTAAACCAAAAAAATTGGTAGTTATTTTAAACTTACAACCACCTATTGAATAATTTGAGTAGAATTAAAATTAAAAAAATATGAAGATATATAATATTTTTCCCTAATGCACATATTGTTATAGTGTCCCAAGTGGGATATTTTATAAATAAGATAAGTGTCACAAAGGTGTCAAGGGTTTTTAAATTTAGCAAAAATAAAATTATCTTTATATAATAATAATAATAATAATAATAATAATAATAATAATAATAAAACTAAAAATATATTTGCATAACTACAAAAAAACTACGTAGAATATGACAAGCTACATGGAACTAAAAATAGCATTGTGCAATAGTTAAAGCTTTACATAAAAGTAATAAGTTTTACATAAAAATAATTTCCCTCAAAATAAATAAAGAATAATATCAAATCCTAAAAGGGAAAAAAATCACAAAAAAATACCACTCTATAAAAAATAAATTTTCCTACAAGAAGAAAATTATAAAAAGGCACAAAGAAGGGAAGAAAAAGGTAAAAAGGCATATAATGATTTTGGTTCTAATACTAAAATCATGGAAATGGAGGAAGAATTGAGCAATCATATAATTAAAAAAAGTTGAAAATGATATTATTTTCATATCACAAATCACCGAATGAGATTCCAAAGCATGTTGTAAAAGCCATAGAATTTTCAGAGCAAAGGAAGGTTAAATTAGAAGGGAAGATCAAAGCCAAAAATTAGGGGAAATGGAATCAATGATAAGATATATATTGGATGATTTAGGGAGAAGGATTCAAAACATTCAAAATCTTAAATATTTCCCATAAGTGTTGAGAGCTCAATTAAGCATGGAGTGTGTGTAGATGAACAGAGATGAAAAAAAGAATTTTAGATGGAATAATCTATGATGGATTTACATGATAATTATATTTCCTAATTTATTCTTAGAGATATTTTGAAAATGTAAAGTCCAGTTGATGCAAAGAAATGGGTGTTCATAAATTAATACAAGGGAATGGAGAATATTAAATGGATGAAGCTTCTCAACCCCGCCATTCTTTAGGGTGATAAACAATTTTTTATATATGTGTATCTAAATAAAAATAGATAATTTTATTCATCCTACAGAATAATTAATCATTCATAACAAGGAAAGACCTTAGATAGGGTAATGAACTTACAAAATGAAAAGGATAATATAAAATGATATCTTGAAAAGAGCTTACGATCTATAATACAAAAATTTAAGAAGACATACAAGTGGAACATAGGGGTGACAGATATCTCAAATTTTATTGAGGTAAAAAATATCGATGAACATATTAGATACAATTTTTGGCACATAGCTAAAGAATGGAAAGAGCTTCTAGTAGGACTAATCAAAAGGATAGAAAATAGGTATGGATTTGAAACTAATAGTGAAGGATGTTTATGAATATTTAAGCTTTATGTGCATTTAATGAGACCTAGGTCATCAAAATGATAAGGGTTAGACCATAAGATAAGCATTTAGGCATAGTGAGATGGAAAATGTGAACCTTTTGGAAGCAAGGAGGTCTATAACTTAAGGGTAGAGTCCTGATAGATATTTTCCAAGTATATAAAGACTAAGATGCTATAAATATTCATATTTATTATCTACATCCCCCCTTAATCTAGTAATGCATAAGGATGAAATTACTAGGCTAAAGGAAATAAATGTGTACCTCAAAGTGTAAAACACACATTTCCTTTCCTTGAGCCCACTTTGAATGTTTTTTTGGTATATGGCCTATAATCAAGAGCATGTTATAGTATAAATTAGTTCATATAATTTGAAATTTTAAATAAATGAATTGCTTGAAAAGAAAGAGAGAATGAAAAGAGGACACCTGTATGTCAATATAACCATATTTCCCCTTGATGCTTCACTTGGTAAATATTATTTCTTATGATGAATTAGAGCTGAAATAGGTTTAGACATAAACCTTTAATATTTTAAGAGGGATATTGGAAGGTATTATGTACCCAATCCATTGCAATGATGATTTTTGATAGGGCCATTAAGATCACTAAATCACAATCACACAAATAAATTATGAATGTATAATATGGTGAGGGTGAGTCATTTAATAAACTCATTCTATAATTTTTTTAAGGTTGGAATATTTAATCACTAAAACATATAAATATGGTGAGGTTGAATTGTTTAATCACTTCATCCTACCAAGAAAACTAACTGTTATAGCATAAAATACTTGATAACAATATATCCTGGTGTACTTGGTGCATCTTGGTGATAGTAATTTGGAGATACATTTTTAAATTTTAAGGTATATGTGTCATAAATATAAAAATATTTATTTCAAAACTATCAAAAATCATTACAATGTATGGGATTCTGACTCAAGTGTATATCTAAATCATATAACTATACTAGAGATTTTGCAAGTGTGGAGGTCATGTCTTTGTGACATGCCTCCACTGAAATATGGATATACAGAGAACTAAGTAAGTTTGGAGGTCATGTATTTATGACATTCCCCCATTAAAATATGGAAACTATGTAAATGTGGAGCTTATGATTCTATAACATGCCCCCACTGATATACCCCCCTTGTGAGGTGGTAGTTACCTTACCTCAAAGGGATAAGATACATATATAATTTATGTATGAATCAAATATCATATATGAATAAATTTTTTAAGTAGATGAATTAATGAATCTCATAGTATGTGATAACAAGTCCTAACATGCATGATATAGATCATACAAACATCTAGAAGGTAATAGTATAGGCTTAACAAATAATCAGATTCACACACAAGAACATTCAATGTAATGAAAAATAATTGTCCAAGGGGACCTCATACAAGGGGTATGTACAAATGACACAAAATCAAAAGGTGAACATATTAAAATGTCTAATCAACATAAAATATCATATTGAAACATCTAAATATAATATAATGGCATGAAGGCCAATAAGAAAGGAACATATTCAAATGTTCCACAAGCAAGAGAATAGCAAGAAAGAAAACGACACTCAAGTAAGTGACAATGTGAATAAATTAATTATAAGTAACCATCATAAACATATCATAATAGTCCATACATAAATGTGTTAGACAAAAATGTCATGTAAGATAGCATATCAAGTACACTATGAAAGATATGAGCATGGATATAAACATGTGTAAGCATTAGTATATAAGCTCAATGTGATAATAATATGTGATCATAAGATAATGTAACATGTATCTATTATGATCAAGGAAGTAGATGCCCCAAATGTAGTTTAGTATGTGGTAAGAGTAAAATTCCAAGACTATGTAAAAGTTGATAATCAAGGTATGCTCAAAAAATAATGAATGAAGATATGATTCATCTTTTTCAATATAGTTGTCATCAAATGTAAGAGGATATCTCTAAACCATAGGATGTATTATGTGTTTTTATTCTCTAATAATCCCATCTAATAGGTGCCCATAATGTGATGGATGAGGATGTGAATGATATACCATTTACACTTTTGGATCTTTCTTAGAATGATCTTGCAATGGATTTTTAAATATCATCTCATTCTGATGGTCAACTTATAAAATTGAATCCTTTAGAGGATCATAAAAAGTAATCAATTAATTATCAATAAGTTCTTGGATCTTATGCTTTGAGGTATAAAATTTGTTTGCAGAGTACTTAGGGCCTTGGTGATAGTCACAATATGCATTATCATCATATCCTTTTGGTAGAGGCTAAATCAAATCAGCCTCTATAAGAGGAGGGAGATATATGAGATGACACTCCATGGGTTTATTAAGTAATGAAACTAAAGATTCAAGTAATTATGTAAGTTATCTATTAGGTCCATTAAATAAGATGATCAGATTATGTTATTATGATAGTACATTAACTATGGTGGTTGCTTCCTCTTTAGGTTTTATAGGTTTTACCTTATAGCTTGGTTTGATATGAAAATTTGCATTAGATGTAGTTAGTGTGTTTGATACATAATTAAGTTTTTTCAATGAAATAAATTTCATTTCATGATTTCAAAAAATAAGGCACAAGTCATCAAAATATTTGCACTTCTTCAAAATAATAGATTCATGTAATGGGGCAAGAAAACTTTGCTTAAATATGTATTTGCCATTGGATTTGTCATTTTGGCCAACATTATTTTGTATCTCAAAACAAATTCATTGATAGGTTCATTTTCTCTTTTTTTAATCTTTACAATTTGGCCATATGATATATTTTTAGTAATGGTAGTAGAGAAATGTTCTAGGAATTAATTTTATAGAGGTTTGAATGCTTTCACTGATCATATTGGTACATCATAGAACCATCGTAAAGCATAGTCATTTAGGTTCCTTAGAGATAATTTGGTCAAAAGTTTATCATTGGAGGAATAATTAAGACATGTCGCATATAATTATTAGAGATGTTATTTAGGATCACCTTTGCCATCATAAAATATGAACATAGCTGCAATAAAACCAGATGGAAAAGGGTGTAAATAGATTTTATGTGAAAGAATATTATGTAACACATATTGTGAATCAATAGCATAGGGATAGTTTAAATAATTTTATTTAATATTGGTAACCGTGTCTTCCAAAGCCTTTATAAATTGGATAAGAGATTGCACTATATACCCATTTGGGATTAAGAATGGATGTTTGAGAAGTAACCAAAGGTAATGTCAATAGGGTTTAAGATTATGTAGGCATTAAAATTAGTATTTGACTTTAAGAATTTGTTATCGCTATGGTAGATGTAACAATAGGAACTTGGCCCTCCTGAAATAATGGTTTTAAAACATAGTTCGTACCCCCACTAGATGTAAGAATTAATGATATGCTCATGGGGAGATTGATTGGTATGGAATCAGTGGTAGTGCCACCTAAGGATTCACCATTACTAGGTGTGGATGATTCAGCTTTATCATGTTTACTGATTTCATCTATTATAACATACAAATATGCATCTATTAATTCCTTATTGTTATTCACATGTTTGATTAGTTGTTCCTTATCTTCAGTTTCAAAATTATCATTTTAAACATTTTCCATTTATTATAAATAAAAACAAAATATGCCAATGATAATTTGACAAATTTAGAGATGATAAAGTAATTACAACAATAATTAAAAAAATAGGAAACCCTTGCCAACTAGTGTTTACACAAAGTTACACAGAGGTTAGGTTCACCAAACGCTTGACCCTAAATTGGGAATTTTTGGGGATAGGGTTTATAATATAGAAGATCCTAAGCATAAGGGTGATAAAAAAAACTATAGTAGGATACTTAATTACAAACACATATATAAGTGAATATTTTGAATTATAAAACTGAGATATGCTAAATATAAATAGTACCAAATTTGAAATATTTTCAATTGATTGTAGTACCAAAGAGAAATGATACTTAGTATGGTTTACTATGTGAAATCAAGTTTGGGTTATGAACATGTAGAAGTACATAGGATCATGATTTTGGATCAATTATAATATTTTATAAATTATACTTTTTTAGATGCAGACACTACCATTAGATTTGGACACTCGATTGAAGCATAATAGTGTGTCCCACTTTTTAGTAGAAAGGGGACAACAAAAAATGAAAATGTGCACATTTTTCAATTTATATAGATAATAGTGACTTAGCCGTATAAAATGTGAAATGGTTTAAACTAATGAAATGTTTCATTTTATGATGTGTAGATTATATTTATATTTTTTCCAAATTAAAAAATAAATAAAAATATATATTTTTGAATGCCTAAATACACAATGTGTATGTTTTATGCATAGAAATTTTATTGAGTGCTCGATTTCTCCTCGTCATAATATTTTCAAAATGTAATATTTTTTAAATATTTATTGTAAAAATGTCATAAAAAATAGATGTAGTGTAAGATATTTGTTTATAATTTTTTAATAAATTATTTATTTTTTTATTAATTTTTTAATGATCATGGCACGTAATATCTACACTTTGACTTATCCTCATGATATATATATATATATATATATATATATATATATATATATATATATATATATATATATATCATGAGGATAAGTCAAAGTGTAGATATTACGTGCCATGATCATTAAAAAATTAATAAAAAATAAATAATTTATCAAAAAATTATAAAAAAATATCTTACACTACATCCATATATATATATATATATATATATATGTCAAAATGGAACTATTTTTAGTCGTTAGAGTAAGGATATTAAAATCAAGTGCATAAATAGTTTTTTAAATTTGTAACTCATAGTCCAATATTTTTCTTTGTACATCAAAAAGATGATACGTTGATTTATAAATAAAAATATGTTATTAAATAAATTAAAATAAATACTAAATATTATTTAAATTTAAAATATATATTAGAAATATAATAAATATCCCTATTTGTACATGGAGTCACATGTTTTTATTTTATTTTTTCTTCCTAAAACGTGCAATTGAAAATGGAATTTTGAAGCCAATGAGAGCATTCCAATTAAAAGAGCAAGATTTAATGCCACATGGAGTTGGAACAAAGGTGGTTCAAACAAAGGGGGTTTTAATGAACCCCATTTATTTTAACCCCCTTTGTTTTGACCCTCTTCAAAATTTTAGCCCCAATAACTTCCTCCACCATCACATCAATTTGATCATCCATTGCACCACTTACCATTGCATTTTCCAATTCCATATTAAGTTGATTGAATTTCCATTTTTTCCTGTCAGTGTTGTTACCACTTTTAATATTAGTATCTCTTGGGTTTAAAATATGCATGACATCTCTGAGATGAGGTGTATTTGGTTGGATGGTTAGCTAGATTATGATTCTAAGGGCCACTTTCTTGCCTATTTCTTTCCCCCCAAATCCTTTCCTCCACAGTCTATAAGGGCCTCCATCTTTCATCTTCTTGAATTGAATTGTATAATTTTGTTGCATTTGGTATTGCTAAATTTGAAGAAATAAAGAAACATAAATTAAGAGAGGCAAGTAAAACAATATTGTTCTCTAAAGATCACTTATTTTTGTAGTCAAAAAGTGAATTCCCAAGAAGATATTCTTTGTAGTGGATGATTGATTTCTTGAAATTGTATGTTTTGGGAAATCCCTGAATGTTTTTTGATTGTTGATCAACCATGATATAATAATGTCACACATGAAGAGAATATTATCATACTCATTAATGATTGATCAATATTTTTTTCTCAGATGACAAATGTGATTTTTTTTCAAATTCTAATTATGAATATATTATTGTTAGCATGTGGATTTAACTAAGCTATCATAAGAAGATAATTTGTTCAAGATGCCAAAAGTGAAAGATAATACTAGATTTGATTTTTATCTATTTTCTTTTTTAACTGGTAATATTTAGTCATCAAGATGTAATCTTTTATTTTCCAAAATTGATTTTTTATATAATTGCTTTGACTACTTCATTTATCATAATTTTCATTTCTATTTCTTCTCATGATTCATCTTAGACCTGATATCAAAAGCTAAAGGATTACCTATGCCAAGGATTGTCTAAACATATTGAGTCCACCACCTAATAAAACTAGTGAGCTCATTCTCATTCATTTTACATCCCACATCCACCCCATAACAAAACAAAAACACTTTATGACCAAACAATATCACAATACCCATTGGTATTAAGAAACCAAAAAAAATCCCCTATCACCTATCAATTTGTGAGTGGATATATCTCGAGGCCCAAACCAATTATTTCCTTGCTATAATATTTAGGGATTTAGTCCTAATATGCCATAATGTGGAGTGTTGACAAGTTTATATTGAATTCCACTCTCATTATAATGTGAAATAGGTGGTAGGGCTCCCATCCTAAAAAAAGGGGCCCCAACCATATGATCTTAAATACAGGTAGTTGGGATCCATCTTAAAAAAATAGGGCCCATTTACATGTCAAATATTGGGAGTTATAAGGAGACAAAAAACCAAACAACCCTCTTTGTCTTCCTACCATGTAACACTAGCTTATTGGTCCACGATGGCAAACCTTCATTAGATGGCCTAGTGATAATATACACCCTTAAACTTGGGGTGATTATGTGGTAAACGTGTGGATGGTATTCAATGGATGAGAACTAAAACTCACTGATTAGATTTTGACATTAGGACCAAATGGCCCCTTATTTGATATTCCTTTATGTTTGGAAATCGACTCACAATTGATTGAACTCCCATGTAAGTTAAATAAAAAACTCAGAATGATCTCCCTCAACCTAATCCATTTTTACATAGTGATAAGACACTATGATAATTCAATAAGTTCTTGTCATTACATAGAAAGACATCTAAGCATAATCATTAATTGGATTGTTTCACGTAGTTCGATAGGTAAGGTTCGTTAAGAATGCCACAAGGATAATGTCCACACCAAAGTGTTACAATGAATATTTTGAGATTTTATTTATAATTAAACTAACTTGGGCCCTTATAATATGGTGGAGGGAATCAAGGCACTTTGAGGAGAAGAAATTTGTGGCATAGATGCCCCTGAATGTGCACCAATATGGTACGCAATCCTATTAGACCAGTAAGTGGTTGTCTGATGTAGGGGCATCCCATGAGGAGCTAAAAATAGTTTCAATTGTGTCTTAATTTAGTCCAATGGCTGCCTCATAGTTTTTAGGGGTCATAAATAGTCCTTAGATGGAGTCTAGATAGTGATAAAGTGCAGAGAATTTGAATGATTGATTTTTTGGCCAAAAGCATTATTTGAATATTTGAATCTTGTAAGCCTTTAAAAGGACTCTTATGAAATTGTGAAGATGGTAAGATGTTGAAAACACACATGTCAAAGGATTTTTGGCACTTTATAAGGTTTATCAAGTGATCATAAGTCTAAGTTTATGATTCATATAGGTCATTTTATGTAAAATCATGAATATGCAATGTAACTAAAGAGACCACTTAGAGGGAAAGATTCAAAAAGTAGTTATGCACATTTATAGGTATATTAAAGTCAATTTTTGAAGGGGGGATGTTTATTAAATTTGAATTATTTGAATGAAATAATGGACAAGCTTGTAGGAATGAGAGTTTGAATGTTGTAACCCTTGTTTTGAATGAATATAAATAGACCATGATTTGAGGTCTTTTATTATGTTGCTAAATACATATGTGTTTTGATTGATGAAAAAATGGAATTGATAATTGATTTAAAGTGTGATTTAAGGTTAGTTTATGTTTGTTTGAAAATTAACCTTGAAGATTTAAATAATAGAGAGAGAACCCCATTGAAATTGTTACAAACTGTATACCCTATTTTGATGTGTATTCTACCTATTTATAGATTGACAGTTCAAGTGGGATTATTTCATAAAAATGGTGATTTATATTCAAAATTTTGTTAAGGATAGAATGTTTTAAATATATGTGAGCAATTAATACCAAAAAATATCATCTGTTATTCATACTTTGTTATGAACAAAACCTTGTTCTTGAAGTATTTGGTTGTGTTACATGTTGTATTTGTCAAGAATTGCTAAATGAATGTTAATAGAAAGTTTTTAAATTGTTACTAAAGAATTTTGTTTAAATGAGATTATAGTCTTCAAGAATAAATGTGGAAATAATTATGTGCTTAGTCAAATATGTTAATAAACTGCTATTTCTTGTAGTTGATTATGGTCATAGTGGATTATGCATTAGAATTTTGAAAGGATAAGAACAAAGAATCAATTGGAATATGATTTAAAACTTCTTAGTCAGTATATATGATTCTATTTAATGTTCTTAATATGTTTTATTTAGTCAAGAATGTGGTAGAAGAATACAAACTATGTCATAGTCTTGTAGATGGTCTTTTTGTTTACACAATCAAGTATATCTTGAGAAAAAATCCCTTAGCAGATTATTAGAAAGTCAGATCCAATGTTTGTAAAGGTTGTAATAACTCAAGATAGATCTAATAAATCCTTTTCAGTTAATTGAAACTTCTCAAAACATTATTTATTTCATTTTGATAGCTCTTGGCTAAGACAGAGGACATATGAGCCCTAACCTAGGGTTTAGAAAGAATATAGAGATTCCACTGGCCAAATTGAGTGAAAATTGGTGAAAAGCTCAGGGATAACATGTGTGAAGATATTTTAAAGTCTAATTTAAATGATCATACCTCTATGTATATTTATTAGAGAGTATGTGCATAAATAAACCTAGGAGACCTAATAGGGTTAAACAACAAGATTTAGAGCATTAGAAAAGTGACTTAAAGAAGGAGTTAAGGATTTTAACTTTGTGGATAGATAGAGTAAAATAGAGGGTGTCTAAAATAGTTGATGGTTTTCCGATTGGCATCCATATAGACTGTATAAATCAAAGAAAGACCAAAAATAGGGACAGTAGGATTGTGTAAAGGGTATGCAGAGTTGGTTTGAGAGTGAAGTATTGCTTAAAAAAAGTTATGGGGTGACTAAGAAGTAATAAAGTGATATAAAGAGAATGAATTAGAGGTATAAAACTATAAGTGATCCTTTGAACCCTAAAAACTCAGTTGTATATTGAATGAATGAATCAAATAGGTCACTTCAAGTGAAGTGAAGCATTGACAAGAGTTAGTACCAAGAGAATTATGGTGTATGATCTACATCATTTTGGTATTAGAGAAAGTAAAATATTGCTAGAGGATTGTGGAAGGATTAACATGTATTTTAATGTAAAGTGCAGGATATGGAATCAAGATTAGTGTTCCATGCAGAGAGTCAGTAGAGAGCATGATTTGGTAAAGCATGTGGTAGATGAAGTAACTCAATTGATTTCCCGATTGGTTATAATGATGAAGGATATTGATGATGATCTTAGAGAGAGAGAGAGAGAGAGAGAGAGAGAGAGAGAGAGAGAGAGAGAGAGAGAGAGAGAGAGAGAGAGAGAGAGAGAGAGAGAGAGTATAAGGAGTATTAATAGAAAGAGAAAAAGGAGATGATAAGAATCAAGGTCAAGTAATAATTTTTCAACCAAGGACAAATGAAAAAGGAAATGAAGAGGTGGTTCAAGAGAGACTGAAAATCCATGTAGCATTAGTTAAAGAAGATGGAATGGGATTACAAAACCATGTACGGTAGATCAGATCATTTTTAGGAAGCATATTGAGAAGAGATGAAGGTCCTATGAGACATGGACCAAGACAAATATTTTAGGGACAATGTTGTTGTCATAAAGAATGACATAGATCAGTAAAGTGTCCAATGAATATGAGTATAAGTATGCAACAATAGAGTACAAGGGAGGTGAATGAGGAGAGAAGGTAAAAAATAAATGAGTATTTACTTATGAGGAGAATCCTATTGTAGTAGAGAAAAAAAGTAAAATAACCAGCCCAAAGGAGAAGTCTATTCAGAAGTAGGTGCAAAGTAAAAGGTAAAGTTTGTAATTTGGTGATTGATGGAGGTAGTACTAGCAACATTGTGTCTTTAGAGATGGTGAAAAGGTTGGGCTTGAAAATGAATCCACATCCAAAACCATACAAGGTTTCATGGGTTTAGAAGGGACATCAAATACTAGTAAGTGAACAAAATTGGGTTGAATTCCATATAGGAGGGTATAGAGATAAAGTTTTATGTGACATTATGCCCATAGACTTTTGTCATTTGTTGTTAGGGAGATAATGATAGTTTGATAGGCATGCCATACCTAATGGTTAAGTAAATAATTACACCATCAAGAAATATGGGGAGATACATATACTTGTTTCATTGAAGGCTGAAGAAGAAAGAAGAGATGAGAAGATAATGATGATGTAGTATTGGAACAAAGCCATGGAAAGTTTGGTTTGGTTAAGAAAGAAGACAAAGTGAGTTGTCTTGAGCTAGTTGATATGAGGAGTTATGAGTCCACAAATATGGACATGAGAGAGATAGAAAAAGAATGTAAGGTGATGATAAATAGTTTTCAAAATAAGGAAGGCATATCACCTAGGAGAGTGCTCCAACAAAAGGAAGACCAAAATAAGCAAGGCAACCAAGCCTATGAGAGAGAAGACATCAAGATAGTGTTTGAGATTACATTTAAGATGGATGAGTAGTGGTTTGGAAAAGATACTAATCAAGTGAATAATATTGAGATTGAAATTTACAATGAGGCAACCCAAGAGAGAACCATGAAGGCTCCAAATGTTGTTTCTAATATGTTATTTTATGATCTAAGTGTAGGTAAGGAGCATGAAGACAATATAAAAGGTTGGAAATTGAATAAACAACTAGGTAATTAGGTTAAATAAGTTAAAACACAACCCATTCAAGAAATATCTTTCCAAGGAATGAAGATTTAAATAAAATAATCAAGTTCCATAGTGAAAAACGGAGTTAAAGAGCAAAGTTTGGAACAAGTGAAGGATATGGACAGGGTAAAGATACACAAACAAGTACAAGAATGGTTGAATTAGTATGAGATTCAAGAAATTAAAGAAGAATACAAAGAGGAGAGTTGTCATAGTGATGATACACAATAACAAACAAAGAGTATATACAAGCATGAGGCAAACAAGAACCAAGAAGATGTTGAATGTGAAATGGAATGGGTAGAAAAAGAAACATGAATGAAGAAATAAGACTTCATACTTGTAGTAGTGATTGATAATGTAAATAAGGAGAATGTGGATTGGGTTATAGAAGAGGAAGACTGGGACATACCTAGAATGCAAGAAGAAGATAGCATCAACTATGTTTTGCTTGACAATTTTGTTTCATGTGTAGGTATGTTATTTAAGGAGATGAAACAAATAAGGCCTAAATGTGGGGCCAAAGAACATGTTAAAATCTATGAGAGGCAAGTATAAGATGATGCCTTCTATGAGGAGGTTTATTGTAGTTAGATAAGAACATACACCAAGTGGATCACCAAAACACTTGTGGCAACATTTCTTTTCAGCTTGGTAGCATGGTGTAGGGAAATCCCATGAGGACCTCAAAATGGGTTCAATTTTGTTTTAAGTTAGTCAAATATTTTTCTCATAGGTTTTAGTGGTCATAAATAGTGCTTAGGTGGAGTCTAGACAGTGATAAAATGCATAAAATTTGAATTATTGGTTTTCCTACCAAAAGCATTATTTGAATTTATAAATCTTGTAAGCCTTTGCAAGGACTATTATAAACTTGTGAAGATGGTAATATGTTATGCACATACATGTCAAAGGAGTTTTGGAACTTTATAAATTTTATCAAGTAATCCTAATTCTAAGTTTATGGTTCATATAGGCCATTTTATGTAAATCATGAATATGCAATGTAACCAAAGAGACCACTCGGAGGGAAAGATTCAAAAAGTAGTTATGAACCTTTATAGGCATATTGGATTTAGGTTTTGAAGGAGGGATGGTTATTCCATTTGAATTAGTTTAATGAAAGAAAATACAATCTTGTATGAAGGGGAGTTTGATTGTTGTAACCCCTATTTTAAATGAATATAAACAGACCCTGATTTGAGGTCTTTGATTATGTTGTTGAATGCATATGTGTTTTGATTGATGAAAGAATGGAATTTATAATTGATTTAATGTTAGTATATGTGTGTTTTAAAATGAACCTTGAATATTTAAAGATCAGAGAGAGAACCCTATTGAAATTATTACAAAGTGCAGACCTTGTTTTGATGTGTATTATGCTTGTTTATAGACTGATAGTTCAAGTGGGATGATTTCATAACAATATTGATTTATGTTCAAAAATTTTATTAAGGATATAATTTATTAGATATATGTGTACAAGGAATAATAACAAAGATCATCTGGTAGTCATACTTTGTTATGAATAGAACCATGTTCTTGAAGTATTTGGTTGTGTTATAGGTTGTATTTGTCAATAATTTCTAAATGAATGCTAATAGGAAATGCTTCAATAGTTCCTAAATAATTTTATTATTATAATAAATTATAGGCTTCAATAATAAGTGTGGAAATCATTGTGTTCTTAGTCATATACATTAACAACCCCTATTTCTTGTAGTTGCTTATGGTCATAGTGGATTGTGCATTGGAATTTTGAAAGGATAAGATCAAAGAATCAATTGTCATAGGATTTAAAATGTCTTGATAATTATATGTGATTATATAAAGTGTTTTTATGACTTTTTTTAAATCAATAATGTGGTATAAGTTTAAAAACCATGGCACAGTCCTGTAGATGGTTTTTTTGTTTACACAGTCAAGTATATCTTGAGAAGGAAACCCTTAGTAGAATATTGGAAAGTCAGATCCAGTGTTTGGAAAAGTTGTAATAGGTCAAGAAAGACATAATAAATATTTAAAAATTGATTGAAAATTCTCAAAATGTTCTTTATTGCATTTTGATATTGCTCAGCTGAGACAAAGGACATATAAGCCCTAACCTAGGGTTTAGAAAGAATAGAGAGATTCCACTAGCCAAATTGAGTGAAGATTGGTGAAAAGATCAGGGAGAAAATGTGTGAAGAGATTTTGAAGTCTAATTTGAAATAATGTGCCTCTGTGTATGGATATTAGAGATTGTCTGCATAAAAAAACCTAGGAGACCTAATATGGGTAAACAATAAACTTTAGAGCATTGGAAAAGTGACTTAAAGAAAGATTTAAGGATTGTAAATTTGTGGATAGATAGAGTAAAATAGAGGTTGTCTAAAATAGTTTATTTTTTTCCACTTGGCATCCATATAGACCATATAAATCAAATAAATCCCCAAAATAGGGTTAGTAGAACTGTGTAAAGGGTATGCAGAGTTGGTTTGAGAGTGAATTATTACTTAAAGAAAGTTTTGGGTTGACTAAGAAGTACTAAAGTGTTATAAATAAAATGATTCAAAGGTCTAAAACTATAAGTGATCCTTTAAACCCTAAAACCTTAGTTGTATATTGAAAGAATGAATAAAATGAGCCACTACAAGTGAAATGAATCATTGACAAGAGTCAGTACCAAGACAATAGTGGTGTATGCTCTACATCATTATCATAGGAGAGACACTTGGGTGCATCAGTGACTTTGGATAATGATAGGGTGGGGTCCTGCATTTTCAAGACCTGCTTTATCATCTCACTAGAGGCGGTAGCTGACAATTACTATAACACAATTTATTAGATAATTTAAGACTTAATAATGTGTTTATGTACTAAATTATGGCCAAAAATATTCTTAATTGTTTAAGGGTAGTATGAAAATTTGTGGCAAGGTGGAAAATTATAATAGGGCGGGAAATTATATTATATTATAATGTGAAATATAAATATATTAATTTTATATATAATATTAGTTAATAATATATAAAATATTATATATAAATATATATTTGATATATTATTTTATTATTTATTATTCATAATTACACTATATTAATATAACACATTATTTTATTTAATACACTGAACCATGATATCGCTTGGAAGGAGAACGCAAACATTAGTAGGCATTTGCATTCATTATTGGTGTATATTACCCTTTTAATCATATGGTGTGGGCACCCCCTTATACGTGAGAACCCATATCAAATAATACAAAATTACATTATTTTTCTATACCAAATCACAAATTACCAAAATAAAAAAATATATCCTTATCAGATAGACTCCATAAATTCATGGTGGACTCTCCCACAGAGGTCATATTCTCTTTTTATATAATTGTAGCTGACCTACCATGAATGATAAAGTGGTATGATCAATCTATTAGATTAAATGTTTGAGGATAAAGGGTGGAAACATCAATGAGCCTAAAATAAACACACACATAACATACTTACCCTATGGACCCCTATCGACATGCATCTACTCCCCTAAAATATTCACAAAACTGTATACGCAATGGAAAAATATCTACCTTGAATCCAAGTCATGTGTAAAATATGGGCCATCTGGTGTACAATATCACTTAAAATTCCTATCAGTACCCTTCACCATCTTCACCTAACTCACTTAAAAATAATCTATGTTCACATATATATTTTACTTTGTATTATATTGTTCTATACCATGCAGATTTTTCAGTCTAAGATGATGCCACCTTGCAAGATGCAAACCCCTTTCCAATGAGCGTAAGTCATGTTAATCAATTATCTACCTTGAATCCAAAATTGGTGTATTATATGGGCCCTCTAGGTACAATATCACTAGAAATTCCCTATTATTACCCCTCACCATCATTTACCAACTCACTTAAAAATAATCCATGTTTGTATATATGTTTTAATTTATATTCGATTGATGTGTGTTATGTAGATTTGCCATTCAAATATTCTTCAACCTTGAAAAATGCATATCCCTTCCCAATGGGTGTATTTCATTTCCATCAATTAGTTACCTTTGATCCAAGTTTGGTGTAAAATATGGGCCCTCTAGGGTACAATATCACTTGAAATTCTCTAATAGCCCACCACATAGTTGTACACTTAGAAGCTACATATGACTAGGGTGAGAGGTGTGTGGCTTGAATAAAATTTTGGAACAAAATAGGGGGATAATGATGTACATGTATATATAGTGAGTATACGACCATCTATTTAACCAACCATGTATTGAAGGTTGGATAAAGGTGTCATCAAAGCATGAAAGAAAGGGTAGGGTAATACAGAACATTCACATTTTCAAATGAATTGAAGAACATGAAAGTTATTATATGCATCAACATGTGAACTATTAAATATATTTGATGTTTATATGTGCTATATAATGTTTTTAGCCTCATGCTTCCTTCTATGTGTCTTATCGTCACTCATTTCCTGGGTTATAAAGATTCACTAGTTGAGATAATGGGTGAACGATTAATGATAATTTTATGGGGTGTCTGTAAAGTATTTTACTTCTTTAAAATTTAGAGGTCATTTCAGGTTGCAAGTCCCACATTCCTAAAACTTCCCATGTTGGTGTTGGAAATAGTGCAATTTTAAGCATCAACAATTTTTGGCACACCCGGTGGGACAATCTCTAAAGTTTCTTTCAAGATTATATGAACTAGAGAGATATAAGGAGTTAGAGGTGTGGACTAGTAACAAGAGCTCAATCTACTATGAAGCCATGTATTCTTTTACCACCATTAATAACTAATTCAAGAAGAAGGGTCAATCAGTTTACACAAACACCAAGAGCAAACATGGGAGCACCTATAGCCCCAAGGAATTATGCAAATTAGAACACTGGTAGTGCTCTGATTCTCCCATTACCACCAGCCACTTGGGATCTTATTCCAATAAATGCCTTGAAAGCTTTGCCCAAATTTAGTGGGGAAGATTTCATAACACCTGAAGAACATCTAAAGGATGTGTCTGATGTCTATGCAATACATGTGATCACACAGCAGAATGTGGCTATAAGATTGTTAGTAGCTTCTTTTAAGGGAAAGGCTCTGAATTGGTACAGATCTTTGACCCCAAATACAATATCTACATGGGATCAGCTTAGAGATGCTTTCTTTGCAAGATTTGAAGAAAAGGGTGATCAATCTTCTTTGTTGCAACAATTGATTACTATAAAAAGGCCACCACAAGAAGCAATGACTAATTTCAATTCAAGATTTCAAAAGACTTGGGAAAGAATTCCTAATACAGTAAGACCATTACCAGGTATGTCTATAGTAATTTATCTTAAAGCCTTAAATTTAGATATATAAGTAATGATTCAGTCACTTGGAGGTTAGACTCTACCAGAAGCCTATGACTATGCAGTCAGAGCTAAAAATAACTTAATAGATGCTGGAAAGTTGCCCCCAAGGCCTCCCATGCCCATGTTTCCAGATATTACCTTACCTTTGCCTCAAGAAGCCCCTAATCCATTAGCCCCACCTATGGTTATGTATACATTTCCTCAATAACTTCCTAAAGTAGTTGTCCCTATCTAGTCATCTACGATGGATGATGTCAAGAACATCTTAAGGACATTTTCTAATGAGATAATTAACCTAAAAAGATATTAGAATCCTTATCCTAGACCCCACTATCAAGGCTATCAAGGAAATAGACCTCCACCACAGCCAAATCAGTATCATGGTCCTCAAAATACAAACTAACCCTTAGCCATCGAACTAATTAGTTATAGTCCATACACCCTCACAGAATATTCCCCCTAATCCAAATAGGGAGATTGTTCTAGGGCAAAATAATTATGTAGATGGCACCAATGCATGGTGTTTCCCTTGTAATAATGCTCATGTGCCCAAAGATTGTCCCAGGGGTAATCTATAGCAAAAGATAGCAAAGAAAAGAGGAATGGATGGACAATTTACAAATACTTCTGAAACTCAACCCTACCAATCCCCTGGTATGCAAAATTTAGTCCTGGTGGCTCAAATGCAAGGGATGTCCTTATAATAATAAGAAGAAATAGCCCCTGAGTATGCTTTGTTTTCATGGGTTGAAGATAAAGAGTCAATATTCTTAAATGAAGCTTCTACTTCTAAGAATCCATTGGTACAATTAGATTACTACATTAGAGCTAAGAGAAGGATGATGGAATGGCATGAAGTCACAAATAATGAAATTATGGGGATTCCTCCATTTCAAGGTCATCAAAACATAGCTGCTAGACAAGAAATACCTCAGTTAGTGCAGAACCAAGTAATTTCTACACAAGTTCAAGAAAAAGTAAGGTACCCTTATTATCCAAGAACCCAAACACTAGGACCGGTGAATGTGGTGGATCAGCTTAAGAAGACCCTATCACATGTGTAAATATGGGACATGTTATCTATTCCTAAGAAAAATACACTGTTGTAAGAAGCTCTATAGGGCTAAGCAGTGCCTAAACATACTGGTACAAAAGGAAGACCTACTGATAAGGAAAAGCTCAAAGACATGGTTCCTCTACAAACAATAGCCCTTTTGAACAATGCACCAGAAGTAAGCAAATCCAAACCAGAGCCCTTTTATTTGACTTTGATAGTTGGAAAGAAACTGTTACATAATGCAATTATAGACTCAAGGGCCAATACTATAGTAATGCCTAAACAAATAGCATATGCTTTAGAAATAAAGTATGAGCCACTTACTAGAGGATTTATGTAGCTAGATGGAAAATCGGTGCAAACAATAGGGAAAATTAAACAACTCCCATTGCAATTGTATACTTGCCCTAATATAATTGTCAATCAGGATGTGGTAGTCATAGATATACCCACTATATTTGGCCTATGTTTATCCAAAAATTTCACAGCCAAGATAGGAGGTTATATGTCACTTGATTGGTCTCACCTCATCCTAAGAACCAAATATGGTACAAAAATGAAAATACTATTTGAGTCACTATCTAGGGATCACATCACCAATGGACCAACCCCAAAATTAGAGGTAGCTCATGCTATGTTTAATAAGGAAGAAAGGGTTTTTGTTGAAGAGTTAGGTGATTGGACTGAACATGACCAAGAGGAGGAAAATAACTAGTTGTTAACTATGATGCAAAGTGACCCATATGGAAATTATGACTCTACTAGTCTGGGCACTTATGCCATATTTGATGAAGACCATGAAATCCCAAATGTTTTAAGGGAAGAAATGCCAAAGACTCAACAATCTAAAAAGGACTCAGAAATTTGGACCTTAAATTTTGATGGGGCTAGAAGTAAAAATGGTGCTGGAGTAGGAATTTGTCTTGTTGCTCCAAATGGTGAGAAAATTTTAAGAGTTATCTATTTCCAATTTGCCTGTACTAATAATGATGTTGAATAGGAATCCTTAGTACATGGGCTCATGTTAGCTAATAAAAATGGAGTAAAGAATATGATAGTAAAAGGAGATTCAGAACTAGTGGTGAAACAAATCAGAGAAAAGGCAATAGCCAAAAACGAAAGGATGAGATCTTATAGACACAAAATTTGGGACTTAGTAGATGATTTTGAAGCCTTCAATATTGAAGTAGTTCCTAGAACCCAAAATTTTGAAGCAGATAGGATGGCATAGATTGTCTCACAATTTGACCCAGCAACTGATCTATTAGTCAACAATGAGTCAGTCAGAGTTATAGTAAGGCCAACTATCCTAGACAATGATGAAAATTGGCAAGTCTTTGAAAATGATTTTTAGGTACTCTAATTTTTGAAATAGTCAAGGGAATTTACTAATCAATTACAACCCAAAATTGAAGAAGCATATGGAGACCAAATTATTCAATTAAAGACCAATAAGCTTCCCAAAGGTTTGATTACTTTAGAAAACCTATTTGATCCAGAAGATGTAAGCCTAGAGAAGAAAAGGTTTCAAAAAAATAAAATAGATTATTCTGAGATACAAGTGAGTGAAGGGAGAAAACTAAAGATTGGAAATTCCATAACCCAAGAGGAAAGGGAAAGACTAATTGACTTGTGTGAAAGATATGATAGAGTAATATCCTGGACCTATGAAGACCTTCATGGCTATAACAGAGACATCATTCATCACACCATAGAACTGGCTGAAGGATCTAAGCCAGTCAAACAGAAGTAGAGGCTAGTTAATCCAAGGATTGAACCTCTAATGGTGGATGAGTTCTAGAAACTCTTAGAATCTAAAATAATTTTTCCAATCAAACACTCAACTTGGGTATCTGATCTAGTACCAGTAAAAAAAGAATGGTGACATAAGGCTCTGTGTGGATTTTAGAGACCTAAATAAATCATCTCTAAAAGATCACTATCCCCCGCCCTCTATGGAATAAATTTTACAGACTGTGGCTATATTAGAGAGATTTTCCTTGCTAGATGGTTTCTTTGGATACAATCAGATTTGGTTGGCTGATGAAGACCAACACAAGACTGCATTTACTACCAAATGGGGAACATTTTCATATGCCAAGATGCCATTTGGCCTATCAAATGCTGGATCCAATTTTCAAAGAGAAATGGATGTAGAATTTGGAGAGCTCATAAATAAAATCATTCTAATTTATCTTGCTGATCTCACTATTTTTTCCAAGAATGACGTTGATCATTTTGATCATCTGGAATCTATTTTTAAGAAGTGTCAAGAGTTTGGAATATCCCTAAATCCTAAGAAGTGTATCTTTGTAGTACCTCAAGGCAAACTACTGGGACATATAATATCTAAAGAAGGAGTCTCTATAGATCTAGAGAGAGTCATAGACATAATGAACTTGTCCCTGCCAGTAAATAAGAAGGTAGTTCAGTCCTTTTTAGGAAAGATTAAATTTGTTAGTCGGTTCATATCAAACTTTGTAGGCCTAATGAGACAAGTGACACTCTTGTTAAAGAAAGACCTAGTGTTCAAGTGGACTACAAAAGGAACACAAGCTTTTGAGGAGGTCAAGAAAGCAATTTCAATAGCCCCAGTAGTTAGTACCCCAAACTTCTCTAAATCTTTTATAATGTATGTTTATGGAGGAGAGTTCAGTGTTGTTACTGTCCTAACACAGAAAGATGATCAACAAGAGGGAGAACACCCAATAGCTTTTTTATCAAAGACTCTTAGGGAGTATGAAGCTAGATACAACTTTGTGGAAAAATAGGCATATGTTATGGTAAAATCCCTCAAGAAATTCAGTCATATGGTATCAGGAAATAAGATTTTGATACTTATGACTCATCCTAGTGTCAGAGAATACATTATGGAAGGTGAAATTACTGAAAAAAGAGAAAACTAGATAATAAATATCCTTGAGTATGATGTAGTTGTCAAACCCACTAAGTTTGTTAGAGGTAGGGGGTTGTGCCAATACATGGCTTAAGATATGGAAAAGATGATAACTGAAGAAATAGAAAAGGAAAATATATTGAGGATACAAGAAATTGATCAGAACTCCTGGGTCACAAATAGAATCCATTTTATGAAACATGGTATTTTCCCAAAATAGCTCTCTCAGGACAAGAGGAGATACTATAGGCAGCAAGGGGTCCATTTTGTTTTAATTAACTAAGTTCTTTTCAAAATAAATACTGATGGCATACTTTTAAGATGCATAGAGAAAGATGAAGCTCAAAAAATACTACATGAAATGCACCATGGAGTCTCAGGTGGACATTTTTTTGCAAGAACCATAGCTATAAAGATAAATTAGGTAGGTTATTTTTGGCCCACTTTATTTACAGACTATTATCAACTGGTCAAAAAGTGCCAATCTTGTCAGTATTATGTGGGGAAGAGAAGGAATGCAGTAATGCCTCTTAGTCCTATAATTGTTGATGAACCCTTTGCTCAATGGGGTCTTGACTTCATTGGAATGATCAATCTAGTGTCGAGTATGGGACAAAAATGGATTATAACTTCCATATATTATTTTACCAGATGGAGTGAGGAAGTGTCACTCAAAAAAGCAATAAAAAATGTGATCCTAGACTTTTTGGGAGATATCACTACTCGCTTTGGGCCTCATCGTACCATAATTTCAAATAATGCTAAGGCATTTTTAGGGGAAAAATATCTAACTTTTCACTAAAGTATGGAATCTATCTAAAAAATTCCTCAAATTATTACCCTCAGGGTAATGGTTTGGCATAATCAACCAACAAGAACCTGATTAGACTTATTAAGAGAATAGGGGCTGATCATCACAAAGAGTGGCATAAAGTGCTTAATATAGCACTGTGGGCTGATATAATTACACCTAAACAAGTGAAAAATATGTCCCCCTATGAATTGGTCTATGGTAAGCCTATTGTAATGCCCCTGAGCTTGGAGATTCCTGCTTTCCAGTTATTAAAATAGATTGAAATTGAGGAGAATGGCCCCATGCAGGTCAGACTTGTTGAGCTCCTAGAAGTTTAAGAAAAGAGGGATACAGCACATGAATCATTAATGAAACATCAAAAAATAATCAAAGACTCCTTTGATAAGAAGACTTCAAACCCCCATTTTAAAGTAGGCTCATTTATTTTGAAATGGGATGCAAGAGCTGCCAAGCTGGGTCGACACAATAAATTTGAGGCATTGTGGACTGTACCCTATAAGATTCGTACATGTAAATATCAAAATTCATTTGAGGTTGAAATGATGGAGGGAAAACTTGAAGAGATTCCTATGAATGGGATCTACCTGAAACATTTCATTTAAGCAGTATCTCCCATGTATTATTGTTAGATAGTTTCCCTTTCCTTGTTGCTCTATTTTCCCATTTTTTCCCTCGCTCTTTATTTTAATAAGTGTTATATGAACACGTGGCCATGGCTCAAAGTCTTTTCAAAATTTTAAAAACTCTTGCATTCACTAAATCTCTCTCAAATCCCCAAAATTCCCCAAGGTACCTTTATGCAGCCACTTTTATGACGTGTCTGACATGTTGTCCCACAAAGACTTAATAAGATTTACTAACCGTTATTCTATTTTAATGCCATTTTTGAGACTTGATGTGTCATTAAATACCCCAATAACAAGATTTAAGGCTTAACAGTGTCTCATGCATTCCTACATCTACTAAGAAAATTCCTGTTACTTGCATTTCAATTTATAGCAAAACCCGCTTAGTAAAAGTGCCTTCTCTATTGCAAAGCTTCCATACTTGTTACATAAGTTCACTAATTCTCATTATAGACATAGATATGGAGTAGGCACAGTCTTCACAATAGGGGTTTGGAATTTATGAATCCATTGATAAACTTCTCACCAGCAAATCATATGCTTCAGCCCCTGCACAACCCTTAAGGACCTATCCAAGGACTAGAGTCCCCGAAGTTGGTTATGCAATCAACCCAACAAACGTGAAATATTTGGCAGATGGAATCACGGACACAACTCTTCAAAATTCTAGAAAATCTCTGAAAGAAGGGGCACACCAAAGATGTATCTAAAGGCCAAAGCTAGATAATTCAAAACATTTGGGATGAGGATATGGACTTCTCAATTGGCACAATTCATTGTCCCAGGTGTACATCCATGCCCTAACTTAGTTGAAATGTGCACAAAATTATTTTATGCAGCCTCAAATACCATAAAATAAAGTCAATTTATGGTGTAAATTACACCAAAGGCCATTAGGGACATGTTGGACCTATATCATGACAAAATAGCCACATTTCCCACCATTGCCAAAATGCAGAAAAAATGGGCAAACATTAATAATCAATTGAGGTTTCTCATATCAAAATTGAAATTAGGGGATGATGATACCATTGTGCCATTGCTACCAATAGGAAGGGCACAATTTACACATGCCAGTCAAGAGGCACTATCCATGATGGCATTCATTTTTGGAATGAAGGAGGACATAACTGTCTATGATTGACAAATAACCATTCTCTTTAGATTAAAAACTGTAGACAAGTCTCAAGAGTATTAGCTAGACTTCTTAGAGTAGATTGCCTATTCAATGGTTGACCAACTCACTCACTTCAAGTCTAAAGGGGTTTTCAGGTATTCTTCTTATCTATTTCACCTCATATTATATCAAAACTCTAGCATCTTTTCATAATATATGCATCTGAATATGTATGACCTAAGTTTTGGTCATAATAGGACCATTCTTATGTCTACATCGAGACATATCTTGTCCAAAATGTTTGACCCATATGAATTTTGGGAACTTTTTGTTGCCCCTACCTTTTTTCACCTAAGCCTAGAGCCTATTGAAAATAGATTAACTCCAAGTGTTAGGAGCCTCATGACAAATTGCATTATTCTCTGTGACTAATTTTTTGGATCTCATCATACCATCATTAGGGTTCATGGTTTTAATGGAGAACCAGTGTTACAACCCAAGATTTTGACTCCTACGTTAGAATTCTTAGAGGTAACTCGGCAAGTGTCTGTGGTTGATAATGACTATGGCACTGGGAAAAAGAAAAATAAAATGTATGACATTCCATGGGTAACGAAAATCATGGCCCTAGAGGTCAGAGATGATGAGCACTTGTTGCTAAGGAATCTAGCTATCTTGGGTTTCGTTTTGATTGAAGATAAATGGAGATATGACCCAAGTAGTTTCATAACCTTATGGGTCAATCATAACAAGGTCGGTGATAAAATTGTGCATGAGGGCCATCCCTTTTGGGAAGACAGAAGAAACCCTAAGAAATATATTCTTAATTTGTATGTAGAATTGACAGATTTGCCCTTTCAAGGGGCCAGGCCATGGGAGACCTTTTATGTTAAGGAAAAAGTATTTGACCCTAAACTCAAAATGACTTCTGGTTTAAAAAGGGCGTTTAAAAACAAAGAATGGAACCCTGAGAAAATAGAAGCCTATTGGAAGTATAGGCAAGAGATTTGTGAGACAACTCACTCTTTTGGTAATGTAAACTCAGATGAGAAATGGGAGGAAATCTAGGATGAATGGCATCCATCTCCTATTTATAGCCCTGATATAAGCAAACTACAGACACAGGGTGGAGAGTTAGAGGGGGAAGCAAAATCCACTCATACAGTGCAGGCCCCAGGACAAAATTCATCTACAGTCACTATAGAAAAATAAAATAATGTGGTATCCTCACCACTTAGAACTTATTCATCAGTGTCAGCCTTTGGGGTTCCCAATTTTGTGCAATCACCACTAGCATTAGTGGTAAACATTGAAGAAAAAGAAGCATAACAAGAAGAAGAAAGGTCAAGGAAACATAAGAAGCTAAAACTTTAGCCTGATTTAGAGGAGGTAGAGCCCTCACAACATCAACCACTGAGTACATTTGTTTCTCCTTAGGTACGTGTTATTTCTCTTTCTTCTTAGTCTTTTTCTTCTTTTATAGGGGTGGCAATCCCAACTGGCCAAATATTATCCCCTACCACCTCTGTTGTGCCAATTTCCCAATTTTCCCCACCTATTACTACTCAGGCCATGTCATCACAGGCCACATCATTGCCTCCCTTTTCCCCCTCTATCCTAAAGAGAATACCTTCCCAAATTCCTCCTAGCCAACATTTAGCTATTCCCTATGGATTGCCATAGGGTTATCCTTTTGCGAGCAGGTATATTGCCTCTCCCTCTACCTTCCAAGCTCAAGAAAACACTGCTAAGAAGGCTAGGGAAGATTAGATGGATAAAAAAAGGAAGAAAGATAATAAAGCTCTGGCTACACCACACATGAGGTCACTATTTGACCCAATTTAGCAATAGTTAACTGTGACTCATTTGTCACCTAATGTAGTCAGGCCAAATGAGCAGATGCAGCCTCAAGATTATACAATGAGTGCAATGGCTATGGATATGTCACTTTTTAGACCATAAGACAGGGTTGAGCTACTAAATGAAACCACTTCTACTATAGCTACTAGTTATTTAAAAGTATCAAACCAGTTGTAGAAGATGGAGGCTGATCTGGCTCAAGAAAAAGCAAATGGTAGCAATCTGGCTACAAAAATCAAAACAAAGAATGATGACATAGAGAGTCTCAAAAAATAGTTGCAAGATACTATTTCTTGTTGGATTCACCAGGCTATTCAATCCCTAAATGCTTCTTTGAAAGAAGAGATAACACAAGAAAAAGCTACAGTGATAGCCCTAAGGTAGGAAAAAGCAACACTACAAAAAAAATGTCAAGAAAACCTGCAATAGGTCACTCAGTTCCAGCAGAAGCTATTGAATGAGCAAAATAATACCACTACCATACAAGCCCAACTTCAAGCTAAGCAACAAATAACAAAACAATTGACACTTGAGATGGCTAATAGGCCAAAAAATATAGGAGTTCTAAACCTGGTCAAGGAGCTATATGTATCAGTATGGAAATGAATCTCTGATGAGATTACTCAACTCAAACCCTCTCTAACTTTCCTACTAAATGCACAAAAATTGTGCAAAAAGGTGGAGACTTTAGTCCAGGCCACTCTATCCACTATCTCTTTGAGAGTGTCTAATTCTCAAATGCTACTGAAAAATCTATATGACACAACTAATGAAACATTATCAGCAGCAAGGATTACTGACAGAATGATTGCTAAAAAAAGGGTGAACAAAGTTCTCAGTTACAACTCTACAGCAATTAATTGCAAAGAGCTCCTAGATGTGGTAAAAGAGGGAGTAAAAGACATGAAGAAGCATATTGAAGATCTGGTACAATTGGGTCTCCCCTCCCCTTTTCCTAATAGCAACACTATTTTAATGGTTGATGAGATTAAGCCTTTGTTATTAGCCAGACAAAATGATCAGTTAGTTTTCTAATGTTTAAAAAATGCTTCATTAGCGCCATAAGTGGAAGCTATCTTGATCCCCATGGCCCAGCTTGATTTCCAATTGAAGATTGCAGTTCATGTTTTGCAGAGTTTTTCACATAAGGACATCATCAACCTTGATTTAGCCTTCCAGGATTTGCAAAATAAATAAGGACTATCTGATGTTGAATGGTCTATTTATCATATGGCCTTACAAAATTTGTGATTTTTGCCACATTTTTTATATATTTCATGGATTCTTTTTGATCAGGCTCAAAAGTCCTCAGGTTCACCAATAACTATAGAGTAAAATACTCTACATTTTGTTTTGAGTTTCAGTTGTGCACTCTAATTTTGTCCCTCTGCATTTCAGTTTTGGCAGTGAAGGTTTTGACACAGAGCATGAGTGCCAGTTTTCATTTTTCCTAAGTTTTATCTAAGTCTTAAATTCATGTGGAACATGCCAAGTGTCATTAGCTGAGACACATTATCATTTCTATAAGTTACACAGAACATGCAATGTGTCCTGTTATATACCTGTAGAGCTCGATAAGTGTCAGCATCTATGTTTTAGTTTCTTATAAGTTTCAAAAGCTTCTTTCAATAAGCTTCTCTTAGAGTCCCATAGAGGGTGCCAAGTGGAAACTGTGGAAGGTTTTAGTATGTTTCTCTAAATGCAGTGAAAAGTGCCGTGTGTCCCTTGTTAAAGCTCGATGGAAACTACCAAGTGTCAACATCCAAAGTTTCTTCCTTTTGTTTCATTATTGAGTAAGGATTATGGTGGGCCCCAGTTGAGTTGCTAAAGTAAGTAGAGCACACCAAGTGTCATCATCCATGTGAATCTAAAATTAGTCCCAAATGTTTCTATAGTGTCGCTAAAGCTTAGTGGAGACTGCCACATGTCATCTTCTGTAAGACTCTCAAAAAGTATCTAAAGCTTATATAAAGTAAGTAGATGCTGCCAACTGTCTTCACCTATTTCATATTTAAAAGTGCCATGTGTATCTATTTCATCCAATGAACTTACAAGAAGCTAACCCTTTCAAATCCAAAAGATATCTTTTGTTAGACACTTCCAGTTATGTTTTAATTTGGTTAGACCATTGAGATTTGATCATGCAGGCAATCTTGAGCTAGTCCTATGCTATAAATATGGGTTGAGATCACTAGGAAAAAAAGAAGAGAAGGAAAGGGAGAGAATTTTTTGATATAGATTGTTATCAGAGATTTACAAGAAGTTTTTTTAGACTTTCTTGCTGTGGCTAGTAATATCTTTTGTCTTTGTTCTATTTTCTTAATTCAGAAAGTTTGTATAACTGTGCATGTATCAGTGCCTTTTATGTGACTAAAAAATTAATAAGAAGACTAAATTTTGTGCCTTTGCTGATATTTTTTGTGTTATTTCAAAATCATCTAAGTTGTGAGCCTTTGATTCTATTTGTTTTCATCTTTTACTTTTATCATGCATTGTTTGCTCTTTAATGTAATTGAATCCTAAAGATAGCTTCACTGTGCTTAGTATTAAGGAACGAATCATCCTCAGGCGCATTGCCATAGTTAAATTTTATTTCATTACATTGGTGATTTCATTTAATTTTTATCCCTTTTTCCTACAATACATTTGAGATAAAGAAGAGCCAGCTTCTTTAAAATGTGGAGGTCATTTCAGGTCGCAAGTCCCACATCCCTAAAACTTCCCATGTTGGTGTTGGAAACAACACAATATTAAGCATCAAAAGTGTCCACATCATACACTAAAAATGGGAACACTTAGATGGGTGATATACTCTTGAAATATACGTAATAGTTTTGTGCATAAGGAGATAAGTTGATGCAAGAAAATCTAGTCATTGAGCACTGATTAGCAAATGTCAAGATTATGACATTGCAATAATCTCTCTAAGTTATTTTAACTCTAGAATGGTTGAAATTGTTTTAATACTATCGATTTGACCCTTAAATTTGATCTCTATTTGAGCTTGCCTCTACTTTATTAAAAATTGTGCTTTCTGTGTTTATTGTTTTTTAGTTCCTCTTTTGATAATTTTGTAGTCTTTTGAAACCTAGGTTCTTAATTTTCTAACTCCTCACTTCATTTCAGTTAGTTCAGCCACCTTTATTAACTAACTTGGGGTCTTATTTGTGAATTTATATCTCATGTCTAACTTAGTTTATTAACTATTTAAATTAGTTTTATTGTTCCCTACATGATCCATGGGCACCCTCTTGAGCTTAAAGAATTGTTTAGGCTCATTATTCCTTCATTGTAGTCATTTATGCCATGCATCCAAGCTCCTTTAGGAAATTCAAGATCATTGTGATTGACATGTATTCACCAACTTGACATGGAATTGGATTCCATTATGCCCATTCAAACAATGTCAAACTCTATCTTGGTATCCAACACTATTTTCAAACTATCCTGAGTTCATTCTAAATATTGTAATCTTGGGCTTATTCTATACATTATTATAATATATAATATACTATTTTATTATTAAAATATATAATATTAATATATTTATATTATTAATAATATATTTATTCTAATCATGTTGAGGCTACTTTTTCGTTTGTATCTAGCCTTGGGTGTAAAATCCCACATTGAATAGGTTATTTTACAAAAAGGTCTTTAAGACCAAAAGTGTCGAGGATGATAAATGGTATTCCAATACCAATACTATTATTGAGCTTGCTTGGTCATGTGAATATAGGTGTCAATCCCCCTTCCTAAAAAAAGGGACCCCAACCATGAGCAATCACTAACCATTATATAGGCCCCTAGTGTACGATATTACATGAAGTGCCTTGTCATTTCCCCTCACCTGAACAACTCAACTTGCCTTAACTTCATGGCTCACCTTTACATATTTCACTATTTTCAAGTCTCATATGCCTTTTCCCTTTATTTTGTGGGTCTAATAATGTCATTTATGTATATTATCAAGCCCAATTTAATTTTTCTACATGTCACTATATTCACATAATGGATGAATGAAAGCTTAGACATACACTCTAAGATGTCAATGTCTTGTCCTTGCATCACAAAAAATGCAATGTTGATTCGAGCCACACATCATATATAGATCCATGTCATAATTAAATTAGTATAAGGGATGTAATATTTTATCTTCATATAGTTTAGTTTTATAAATTAAGGTGGTGTTATTATTTATATCTTTATTTAAATATCATGTATTATATGGTATTAGGTTTCTAGATATTTATACATTTATTATTTCAAAAAAATTTAAAATGGTATTTAGGTGTGTATTGGATTTAGTTTTTAGTGATGTAAGTTTAGGTTTCAATCTGTATTGTAGACATGTTAGATTTGGGCCAACTATGGGTCATTGGGTTTTATCTCGGTGATTTCATTTGAAAAATTATTTTTCATTACAATGGCACTAGGAAAATTAGGAGCAACTAAGAGTATTTTGGAATTTTAGGTGTGGAATTTGGATGATAATTTTAATTGTACATGATTACATACAATTAATATCAAAATTGAAGTTGTAAATGCTCCAAACCTTCCTAAAAAATGTATCATCTAGGTTTTATGATAAATTGCATTTGTGTCTATTTTGCTTTCAACCATTTTTTAGTCATTTGAGGGTAATATGTGCAAATGTCCTTAGACTTGAACCTATTCTAATCAAGGAAGTTTGGATACCTCTTCATTGTTTAAATGGTGATTTATATATATGCATATGTTAACTTCTATATACATTTCAAGTTCCAATCCTATCAATATGCACATACATGTTGAAGACATCTGAATTTTGGGTTGTTTATGCACCTAAAGATCATGCATGTGTGATTAAGTTGGGCCTTATTTTTGCACATGTTATATTTCATGTGATATTGTACGACTTTGAGGTTATATAAATGATCTTGTTGCTTTTGTTATGGTTGAAGTGAGTACCACCATTTTTTCAAAATGCATGCCACATGGATGCATATGAGGGAATTGCTCATGATACAATGTGAAAATCATGAAAAAAGAGTGACTAGTTGAAAGAAAAGATGGCTTATTGGTGATTATTCCTAGGTGTTAGGGATAGTTGGTAGGTTTATTTATCATGTAGTATGGTTTTTTATATTAAACAACAAGGATGAAGGTAAGAATTAAGTTACTAACACCTCCCTCACAACTGATCATGTTGTTTCATATTCATCATCTACTCATGGAGAAGAGTCAAATATCTACTGGTAACTTGTCTCTTCTCCCTGTGTTTCCTTGCCTAAGCCAACACAGTTATTTTCCACCCATTTATTGGTAACTCCTTCCCTCTGGCACTTGTCTCTTTTGGTGCTGGTGGTAGTAATAAATCCTTTACTATAGTGGTAATTTTTGCTCAACCATCAATGGTGGTTTTCTGGATTGCTTCTTTGGTGACCTCCATCCCTCCTATCAATGACTAAAATACCCTTTCAATTCCCTTCATTGGCATCATGGATACATGTAAGCTACGCAGACAAAGTCTTATATGTGAATTCCTTCTCTCAACATTAGAAACATTGCATGATTGATTCAAATTACAACATGAAAGGAACATGTGGCTTATATATTCATAGATTGAAATAAACATGTGGTTGAATTAAATGGAAACTAGACAAGGAAGATAATGAAAGGATCTTACATGTTATTGAGGAGCGAGCTGAACCAAGTAGTTTTCTATAGTTTTTCATAATTGATTTATTTTTCCTTTTTGTGATGTTAAGTATACAATCTACAATGATAATTGAATCTTAGTTTACAATATACTAAAGATGCCTTCATTTTTAATAGTAATTGAAACTCACAATCTATACCAAATTTAATGTTATTATTGACGTGTCTTTTTTTCACAATTTTTCTTTTTGATTATATTTAAAAATATTTACTTAATAATGTTAGGAAATATTAAAGTTTGGCAGAGGTTGAATTAATGCCATTATTTTATTTTTATGTAGCCATCTGCAGACATACACTTGGTCATTATTTATTGATTTCATGCCTAAAAATGTAGCTATCTATACAAATACACTTGGTCATTCTTTATTAATTTCTTACAAAATGACAAACATGTAATGTTTATGCTAAAATGGAAGTTGTTTCCTATTTTTTGTATGTTGATTTTCTTTTTGGATGATGTATAATTTATCTATACTACTACATCAAATTTATTTACCATAAGATTTATGATATCTATGGATGCTTAGATCATTAAATCTTCTACATTTGATTTATTAAACCTCCTAAACTTACTAGAATCTTTATATAATGTATGTCATCTTAAGTAGGTTGCCTATCTATAAAATAATGGAAATTTTAAATAATTGAGTCTATCATGGAATGATAAAAAATGTCATTTTCCTTGTATAATTACATAATTGGTTCCTTCTTCTTGTGCATTATACACATCATTGTAAGCATAACATTAACTAAAACAAATTAAAGGGCTTTCTCTACAAATATATAATGATGCTCAAGTGATTTTATGTGTCACCCTATTATCTTATGTAATGAATCTTATTCTAATTTGACTCAATATGGAATATTTATTAGATCAAGATAAAACCTATGAAACATGCAAGTAAATGGAATGGGTTTCCCCCTTTAGAAATTATGTCCAATTAAAGAACCATTTTGTGTTTTGTATGATACAAATCCAACATTAATTTAATATTAGATCTATTTGACTAAACATACATTGATTTAATAAGAAGGTAATAAGCCTTGGTATAATTACTAAGTAAATTATGAAAACATGATCATAAATGGCCTTAACAAAAGGTTTTGCCTTCAAGTCTGCTTAATAAATGGATTAGAAAAGAATTGAATCTTAATTAATCTTGGATCCAAACTAAATAATGAGGTAAATGAATGAAAAATTAAAGTTAATTAGATCATATGAATTATAAAATATGAAACAAATTGAACAACTAATATTAAGAATAAAATGAAACATATTGATGATCTTATCCTAATGACAACTTGAAGTTGAATGAAAAATGAAACCATAGAGGTTCTAAAACAATTAATGCCATTTTGGTTTTTGGGAAATCAAGTTGTGAAATTACTTAGCAATGAAAAGATTAAAATAAACTTAAGGGTAGGGGTGCATGACCTCATGTAATCCATGTGAAATTACATGATGTCATTCATTAATATCCCTAATTAACTATATAGACATACTTAGATTCCACATATCAAAAATTGGTGGGAATAAACTATGAGATACATTGTTGCAAAATATGTTGACATACATTGTTGCAAAATAAATATTGTAAGTTTAATCAAAATAAAGATGACATACATTATTGGAAAATTATTATTACAAATGCATTGAATTAAGTTGTAGCATTGAAGAACACAATCCTAACCAAATTATATGATAAGACAATAAGATTAAATTGTATATCAATCAATGCATAGAAATAGAACAATAACATTAATAATTTTTGTGCACCAATACAAAACATGCTAATAATTTCAACTAATCCAAAATCACAAGTATATAAACAATCATATATCAGTGAGTGTGTGTCATATAAAAGTATTAATTTGAATATAAAAGTGTAGATGTAAATATGCATGAAAACAAATATATACATGAATATAAAATTACAAATAAAAGAATACAAGCATCATTGTTGGTTATCATGAGTCTCTAATCCCTAGGTAAGTGCATGGAGTTGGGAGAAAATTCCACGGACATTACAAGTAACATGATCATGTTAAGTAACAACACAATCATGTTGTTTGATTAACACAATCACGTTATTTGAATTATGGCTCGGTGATTATCAAGTCATAATGTGATCATTTTATTATATAAATTGATCATGTTATATTGAATAATAAAGTGATCACATTATTAACATAATTACATTATTATAATTTTCAATAGTGTGATCATGTTAATAACTCAATTGCATTACTTGTGTGTCAAAAAAAATGTGAAACCCAAATGCAAAATCCTCATTTTGCATTCGCATTTCTTTGCTCTCCTATAGCTTCCATGATTGTTTTTTGTGTGGAATACACTAAAGAGTGCCAAGAAGCTACCAAATTCATCCCATGAACCTGCTAATCAAGGATGCCACCACATGGGAGAGGTAAGTGATATAAGTCTTCCATATTTAACCCTAATTTTTCATTATTTTCATTGTTTAACCCTAGTTTTTAATTTTAATTTGTTTTTTTAACAACCCATCTTGCTAAGCCTCTTAACCCTCCACAGAACCCTCTTTTTTCTTCTCCACCTAACCATCCAAAAAACCCTCTTGTTCCTCCTATCCCTCCACTTAACCCTCATACAGTTCTCCAAAACCCCCTGGAAATCAAGAGATTATGATTGTCAACATTGTGGGAAATAAACTTGAAATTGAAGAGTTAATTGATAGAATGAGGGATCCAACTTTGACTAACCCCCACCACACCCAGCTAGCCAATTCCTTAAAGACCTTATTAGGTCAAATTGACTATATAATGAGTAAAATTGATAGATAGACCTCATGTAGTGATACTTGTAGGGAATATTATGCTAACAAGTTATTTTCCCTTTAGGTCAAGAATAATGAAATTTTAAAAGCCTTTATTTGTGCCCTATTCATGGACCTAACCACCAATGTTCCATTTCCCATAACTACTAAATGTTTTCCTATCCATCGTTGTGTACATAAATTAATCATAACCAATTTTTGGGATTGATGGTGGATGGTATTTGACTATCCACCATGTAACAACCATGAGTACCTATTATATTTTTTGAGGAAACTCTATTACATGTTTTTTCTCAATGAGATTCCCAATTATTTTGATTTTAGTGAGTTTTAGGGCCGAAG